>JASDQU010308231.1:49750-74613 GCA_032191745.1 Picea mariana
AGAAGAGGTTTGAGCCAGAAATTTGCGGTCCTCACTAGGGGTCTGCAGTGTTTTTAACAAACATTTTGAGGTTTTTTTGGAAGCAAGCATCTACTGATTTTTTCGAATCTTTTTTTACAGCCTGAGTGCTAGTTTTTGTAAGGAATTTGGAATTCTGTGTAGCTAAGTTTTTTTGGATCAATACATGAAAAAATGATCTTATAATGTAATGATTGTTTTGAGAAAAGATTATATTTTTATAAATATAATGTCAAATTTTCTGTGGAAAAAAAAACCTCTCATAACTCAATCCAATCCTAAGGCATAAGGTGCTCTGATACCACTATTACAATGCACAAATAGATATATGTGTGAATTATATTTCTCATTAATGTGATATAGATATAAATACATAAGTTTGATCTTTGGATGAGTTTGATGATGGTTCTTTTCATATTCCTTCAAATTAGTAATCCTAATGGATTGTATTTCCAACATTTATAAATAAAATTACATGACTTTTTATTTGGAAACAAACTTTACAAGTTAAATTAAATCTAAGGTAATATCTAAATTCATATATGAGACTAAGGCTAGATGTTACTATAAATCACATGACCCTATTGGAAGTAGGGATATTGGTTTTTTGCAGATGCTATCTTGTTGTCTTTTGGTCCTAGAGTAAAACCTAAAATTATTTTTTATTGGCTATAAACTTGTTTTCCTCGGATTTAAGGAAACATGTTAACAAACCAAGACCCATAAGTATCTGGCAAAAGTAGAATTTTTCTTCCTTATGGACCACCAATTGGTCATTCTAGGTAGTATAGTTTTCCTTGAATAACATTGACAAGTCAACTCAAGAGTGGAAGTCTACCCCTTTATGGACCACTAACAAGTCATTTTAGATAGCATAGTTTTCCTTGAATAATAGTAATGAGTCAAATCACATCCATAGATAACAACCAATAATAATAGTCATCATTATTAATTAACGATTAAAATATAATAGATTTTTCCACCTTAAAAAAATCAATTTAATAAATAATTCTAACCATTAAAATTCTAAAATAAATTGTTTACTAATCCTAACAAAATAAAAAATACAACATAATTTTCAAATTTAAATATTCATTAAAAATCATGAATATGTGATAATGCATGCTCAACATTAAGTAAAGTGAATAATATTTTTGACGTGTGTTGGGTGTATGCTCAACAACAATATAGGATAACTTCAACATATTATTTTGAAAGATAAATAATGTTAATATGTCTTGAATAAGATAATTGAGATTTGCACAGTGTTTCCAATTTATTGAATTTGAAATCTCTCCTTTGCATAAATATTCCTATTCCTCTACCTTTATATTGCATTATTTATATAATATTTTAAATAGAGTTGGATATTGATATTAAAATTTTTAAATTAAAATAATTTATATATTTATAATATTAATAATTAAAAATTACCCACCAAATGTTGTCTAGTCACCAATTTATAACATCATACTTCATATTAATGTTATAGTTGGGGATAAATGAAGGCAACAATGAGTTGGTTGGTAATGTTATATGGGCTAAGTATGAGCTCACCCAAAATACTATATAACAAGATGTTTGAGCACCGAAAGATAATAGCGTCTAGGAGATCATGGGTGAATGGTGTAGTATGGAGGCATACCAAGAGAAATAACCCTTTTCTAGCGGTGATTTCAAAGCATAAAACCAACAAACAATGTAATCCCTTCGGAAAAAATTCTAAGAAAGATAAATCTCTATGCATTTTATGGGTTCTTTGTGTGTTTTATGGTCTCAAGATTTTTAGTTTGATAGGTGTGGTTGGTGGCCAGCCAGCTCGAGCTCAAGCTGGATTTTAGCTAGGCAGTGTGGGGAAGGTGTTGGGTTTGAGTTTCTTGAGTAGGAGAAATAGCGACCCATTTTCCCTTCTAGGAAGAAGAGAGGGTACCCCATTCCATCTCTATCCTCTGAGTCAGACACCCTTGTCTTCTTGGTACCAATTTTTGTAGGGAGGTATGATGCAAAAAAAAAAAAAAAANAAGAGGTTGAATCAAGAGGCACATGGAAAGAAAGAAAGGCTACATGGTCATGGTAAGAAGACCAGGGTTCCACTGTATGGTCATTTTGAGGTAGTGGAGAAGGTGGGTGATAATTCTTACAAACTTAGTCTACCCCCATATATGCGCATTTACTTAGTAGCGAATGTGGAAAATCTAAAACTCTATGAGCCTTTCATGTTGCATTATAAAATTGAGGAGCAAGTCCTAGCTACCATAGAGGACTTAGCACTAGAATATTGGGTAGAGTTGGAAAAAGATACAGTTTTGCAGAATAATTCTAGAACTACTAGATAGGGGCAGCATGACCTTTGGCAAATCGGGTTGAAAGGAAATTTTTCAACAAGGAAAAATGGTACTTTCGGGAGAAGGTAGAGGAAAAATTTTATCACCTCATTCAGTAAATATTTTGGGGAAAAATTGCCTCCTTAAATGCAAAGGTATGATCCAGAATGGATCATTATATAATTTTTTATCTATCTTAGTACTTTCTAGGTGGAAAAAATTGGAGCAATTGGCTTGTAGGGCCCATTTTAGTGGTCAGTCCCACCTTGGATATTTGGGGTTTGGACCCTTCTAGAACCATTTTGAGGTCAAAAATTTGCAAGAATAACTAACATGCCCTCAACGACACTATTCTACACATCGAGACCTTTCCAACAATTTGAAAATCACCTCAATCAGAGTTCATAAGGAAGTTATGCATCATGTAAGTTGACCTACCTTGTTGACCACCATGGTACCAAGTGGATGCCACATCACCCCCCATTACTCATATGTGGGGTTACTGATATGTGGAATTTCAAGAAGATTCTAGAAGGTCCAAAACCCTATAACTAATTGTCGGTTGAGGCATGCAAAATTTGTAACCCTATACAACTATCAGACTATGTTAAACACTAGGTCACTAGGAGGAGAGGAGGTTCCATTATTTTAGCATTGTACTTGTTCCATAGTTGAGAAGAGAATCTAGGAGTGGGATTTGAGAATATAACAAAGGAGGAAGAATATTTTGTAGCATCCTTCATGCCACAATGTCATAGGAAACTCCATAGTGAGTGCACCTTTCTTTGTATTTTCATTTTCATAACTGAAGAAAAGAGGGTAGAGCATAGGCCTCACCTTCTCGATGGGTTTTCTCTCGTATCAGGTTTCCTAGGTACATATTGTGTTTATCTATGTGTTTGGTGTGTTCATTTGATTGTTCTTTCATTTTTCATATTTTAGTTATTTTTATAAATTTGAGCAATAAGATAATGATAATAAATATAAGATCTAAGGAAATAAACCTGCATAATAAAATATTTTGGAATATTACAAAATCTGTTGTGATGAACTGTTCTAGTGGAATATCCATGATAACTTATAGATCAATGGATGCATGCTTAATCGTGGATAAGTATGAGCTATTATTGGGTATTGGTTGCATGCATTTCCCTCTCGAAAATATAGGGTGATGAGAATTACACATACAATGTCAAATAGTGTCCATTTTGAAAATTATTTTGTTCTCAAAATTGTTGCATTGAGATCAATTCCTTTATTTTATTCACGTTATTGAAGGAAGAATAAAATAAAAATCTCATAAATTATAGGGTTCATGAGACTTGGATTTTGACATTCAGTATGTTAAATTGTGCCCAATACTTGTATTTTATACTCTAAAAGCCTATTGATTTTAGAAAAAATTGTGGGTTAATGTTGTTGTAGTCAACATCAAAATTATAAAAATTGAAATTACTAATTTTATGTCAATTGTAATGTCATGTAATATCAGTCCATCAAGTAGTCTCGGAGGTGTAGATCAATTGGCGATAGAGTGCATTGTTAAGGCACTCCTTGTGACATTGTTGGTTCGAACCTAGCAAAGTTGTGTGCACCACGTGTGGGACCGCAAGGGTATGTTTGAGGTTATAGTGGTATCAATCGGAATCGACCTCGTGTCATGTGAGTACGAGTCCGCCCAGTTGCCAATTCCACCATATACAAAAAATATATATATTGAGCCATCAAGTAATGTTGCTACCATATTATATTGATCCATCAAGTAAGTGTCATGACCACTCATTTTATATATCCATCTTATTGGAAATAAGCAAGTTTTCTTCAAATTGTAAGAGTGTATACACATGTTGTGTGCAAAAATAAATTTAGAATTATGTTCACATCAAATTATTATATAAAAATTTTAAATGTAGCTAATTCATTTGTAGTGATGGAGATATATTTCAATTTTTTTTACTAGATGAAATGATAGAAATAACTTAATTATTTAAGCTTAGAGTTACTACATTCTTTTTTAGGTTGAATTGATTTCAACATCAATTTAATATAAACTTCTTATGATGCATCAAGTTATCAAATTTCTGTTTTAGGTGTTTTGATTTCTATGTAGAGTAATTATGTTCCTCCTTACAGTGCATTCATTTCAACATATAGCTATTAAGACTTTTCTTACATTACATTGATTTTTGCAATGAGTGTTAATGTCCCGCATTGAATTTAGTGATTTCTTCTATGTTAGAAGGTATAAATCTGGAGTAAAATATTGAATAGAACATAATCATGTCTCCTCGTAATGAGAATATTAACAATGTTGAAATTGAAGAACGGAGAATGATAGTGCAAGATCGTGTTATGAAGCATAGGGAGAATGAGTTACATGAAAAAATGAAAGAACAAAGAAAACAATATCGTGAATGACATATATTACAAAAACAAAATCAATGGAAACATATTATTTCAAAACAAAAGGACAAACAAAGAAGATAAAATACCAAACCAAAAAGAGTACAATGACAAAGATACCAATATAAAACTATGGAAAATTTATTGGGAGATATTGCAGATATTAAGAATAATTCCCTCAGATCGTTCCTATTACCCCTATTAAAAGATGAAAAACATGATATCTTCCACTAAGACTTGCTTGGGGAGTAACAAACCATAAATAACATGGATTTACATTAGAGAAAGCAATATCTCAAGTTAAAGGTTTGAATGGTCTTATATTTCAACCTCCTTTTTCATATAATCGATATGAAAAAAAGACAAAGGAGGCAAGTGTTACCAAGAGAAATCATGACGAAGAAATATCGAGGTTGTTTACTATGAAAATATACATGTATTTCAATATCGTCATCTTATTTTTTTTCTTGCTATTCAACTTCATCACCACTAAGAAATATTGTTTAATCACTATTCACCTTATTGATCATGAAAATATCTTATTTTTTTATTGATTTTACTTGCACAATGTTTAGATCAAGGATGATAAAAATTTCCATAATATGATTTGAATGGGATAATTTTTTGTTTTATATAACCTTTTTTTTTTAAATGTAGTTTGGATGACAAGATTTGAATGGGGTAATTTTTTTATTTTATATAATTTTTAAATTGAAAATCTAGTTTTGATGTGGCTTCTTGCGATTGGAACTATCTTGGATCCATATTAACCCCACATCTATTAACCCTAAAATAGGTCAAATTCATTGAGGTGCAAGCCTTTCCTCAAGCGTTTCTATCTAGAAAAGGTTTGCACCTTAGGGATTTGATCCCTCTTGGTTCTTGATAAATCCAACATTATCATGTTGTTAATTTCTAGAAGTATCCTTGGACACTTAATTTTATTGATCAAAGAAAATATTATTACATAGTGGGTGAGAGGTAAAGCATATATATAACCTCTCAATCCTTATCTCAATATTCCATGTGCCATTGACCAACAACTCAAGAATAATCACTATGAAAAGGACATGACAAGGCCAACCTATCTCCTAAGAAATACACAACTTCTAAAATAACTTTATCATCCTAGAAAAATACCTATCTAAATCAACTTTAGGGTTATTAGGCTAACATTCCCCCTTTAATCTTGAAGTTTATTTTTATAATTCCAAGTTCATCTCTAAACTTGGTGAACTTAATTTTTCCTAATGGCTTGGTGAAAATATTTGAATTTTTCTCTTCAGATGGACAATATTATGGCATGATGATGTCATTGTTGATGAGTGTTCTGATGAAGTGATACTTGCTGTTGCCATGCTTGGTCTTGCTATGAAATATTGTATTCTTGGCCATTTTTATTGTTGAATGACTATGAATCAATAGAGTAGTTCGTGTTTTCTGAATCTCACCAAGATCCTACAAAATTCTATGTAGCCAGATAATTTCACATGCTACTTCCCAAGATGAAATGTAGTATGTCTCTGCTAAATAATTTGCCACTGTAGCCTACATTTTACAATTCCAAGATAATTTTGTTGAACCCATATTCATTAAATAACTTGATGTTGATGTTCTATCATCAATATCTTCGACAAAATATGCATTTGAATATGCAACAAGTGTAAAGTTGTTGTTTTTCTTAACGAGAAGCCCAAGATATTTTGTTCCTTGGATATACCTGAGGACCTTTTTTGTTGCATTCTAGTGACTTTATCTAGGTTCCTACATGAATCTGGAAATAATATTGACTATGTGTGACAAATATGGATGAGTGTTTGTTAGATAAATGAGGCTACCAATCAGTTCAATCTATAGTTGGTACTATTCATCAATTCCCCCCCTTCAAATTTTGAATGTTTTAAGTTTTGCTCCATAGGAGTAAAAGAGGGTTTACAATCCTCAATTCCAAATTTCTTCAACAAATCTGTAGCATACTTGGTTTGATTAAGGAATATTTGATGACATTGTTGTCAAACTTTCACTCCAAGATAGTACTGAAGTGGCTCTGAGTCTATCATTTTGAATCCTTTTTGGATTTCTCATTTCACCTGTTTGATGTGATCTTCATAATTCTCTGTAATGATTAACCCATCAACATAAAGAACAATAACAACCAAGTTTTGAACTTGAATCCTAAAATACATAGTATCATCAAACTCACTACGATGAAAACCAACATGCCTAAGGTATTCATCCATTTTGGTATGTCATGCTCTGGGTTCATGTTTCAAACCATATAACACTTTAATAAGTTTGCAGACTTTTTGCTCCTTTCCTTCAACTTCAAAACTTGGGCTTTGAGTCATACAAACTTGTTCTTTTAAATTTCCATTAAGAAAGGCACATTTTACATCCATTTGGTGAAGTGTCAAACAATACTGTGTAGTCAAATTTATCACCATTTTGATTATATTCCACTTTGTTGTTGGAGCCAACGTTTCTTCATAGCCGATTCCTTATTTTTGAGAAAATCCTTTTGCGACAAGTCTTATTTTATATTTATATACTTCATCATTACCTTTATACTTGATTTGGTAAACCCATTTGCAGTTGATGGGTTTAACATTTGTTGGACAATCATCAAGTTTCCATGTTCCATTTGCAATTATTGATTCATACTCATACACCATGTCTTGCTACTATTCTTTGTGCTTTGCTTCTTTGGAAATCGTTGTTGGTTCAATGGAATCATGAGTTACTAAGCCAAAATTTGAGTAATATGAAATAGAACTTATAGTTCATGTTTTTTCTTGTTCATTTGGGTGAACATATTTAAGTAGTTGTGTGAACTATTTTGATCGATTTTGGTGTCCCTATGGTGAATTTATTGCAGTTGATTTGTCCTATATTGAAGAATCATCGGAGTAAGAGTTATCTATCTCTTGAACATTCATGTTGGGGGCTAAGTCTTTTTCAATCCAATTTGGTTTTCTTTGATGAATCAATTTTTATTGAGCTACCTTTTCTCCAAGTGACTAAGGATATTATCAATCTCTCTAGTTGTTTGATTTTCTGTCTCATCAAAGAATGCATCTTGATTGGTAATGAATTTTCCATTAGATAGAAACCCATAGACTTTCTTCTCATTTGAATAGCCAATAAGAATGTTTTCGATATTGTGATTTTCCAACTTAGTCCATTTTTTCCTTAGGAACTAAGGCATAGCAAGTGGAGCCAAAAACTTGAAGATGATTAACTGAAGGTTTAGTACCACACCAAGATTCATATAGAGAAATTCCTCCTAAGGTTGATGTGGGTGATATATTCCTTAGATATAATATTTTATGAACTGCTTCAGCCCAATATTTTGTGCTTAACCCCTTGAAAAACAACATTGATCTTTCCATTCCCATTAGAGTTATGTTCATTCTTTTTGTGACTCCATTCTGCTATGGAGTATAAGAGTTTGTCAATTTCCTCTTTATTCCATTTCTCCTGCAATAATCATTGAATTCATTTGAAGTGAATTCTCCCCCACTGTTTTTTCTTAGTGTCGCAATCTTTTCCTTGGTGGCATTTTCAACTAAGCATTGAAATTGTATGAATTTGTCAAAGGATTTTGATTTGTTCTTCAGAAAATATATCGAGTCACCCTTGTAAAGTCATCAATGAAAAGAATGAAGTATTTGCATCCACCAAAAGAATATTCCATAGGACCACAAATGTTACTTTGGATTATTTTTAAACATCTATTTTCTCACCATGTACTTGTGAGGAAAGGATCCCTTTTTTTTCCAATGATATAAGCTTCACACTTACCTTTTTCCTTTTTTAAATTAGGCAATCCTTTCACCATTTCATCTATTTTAATTTTACTAAGGCTTTCAAAATTTAAATGGCCAAATTTGTAATTCCATAATCGTAAGAAGCTAGGAGATAAATCCACCAATGCCGCAAAATCCTATTTGTGAGGAATGAATGTGCATTGTAGCCTCAAAAATTGTCCATCTTCCTATCCATTCATTATTGTTTTGAAATTTTGTTTGACTAAATTAATAATGATCCAACCATATTCCATGATAATCTGATGGCCTCCTTTTCTAATGAGCACCAAAGACAACAATATTTTTTATATGTTGGAACATACCAAACATTGGAAAGTAATACTTTTCCAATTCCTGGAAGAAAAAAGTGGGTAGATCATTTTCCTTAAGGTGTATGAGTTGTTTCATCTACCAAGTAAATCGAATTTAGTTCCATATCCTAATATGTCCAAAAGTAATTTTTTTTGTAGCACACATGTTGAGTAGCCCCTGTATCTAGTATCCAATCATCTTCATAATATTTTCTCATCAATTTGTTGGTGGCAACTGAATCTGCAAAGTCATTCTCGTGATTTGTTGTCAAAACATATTCATAATCATATTCTTGATTCTCTACATATTGGAATGAAGTTGAAGCATTAGAAATAGAAATTTGTTTGAAAGTTTGTTTATCCTTTGGAAAAGTCTCAACACACATTCAAGGAGGGGAGAGGCGCCAACCCTCTCATTTTTCCCTCATTTTTAAATTTCAAATTGTAATTAAATGTTGTAAGGCTTGGCAGAGCTGAGTTACTGCCTTTGTGCAGATAGGAGATGATGTCTCCTTTAATGGCTGACAACCTGATGAGATCTAGATCCGATCTAGACTAGACAACCATTGAATGTAATTCATTGTAATTAATGAGAGTAGGTAGATGGAGGGAAAGGCTCGAGGAGCCCCTCTTTTGGTAAAATATATTTGTATCTAGATTCATTAGGGGAGATGAGATTAGATTAGAGGAGATTAGATCAGAGAGGAGTGAGTAGAGAGCTCAATAGAGGAGAGAACTGAGACTCTGTTTCAGTCTAGTCTTTGTAAACATTGTATAGACATTCTGAGACTATTAAAAAATAGTTTTTCCTGCCCATGAGTTGTCTGTGTGTTTATGCATATGAATGTCATTTGTGTGTTCATTTTATGTTGTAGATGTATGTGTTAGATTTCATCTGCAGGGATAGATAGAATTATCTATCTGTGAGTTTGTTAAATTGTTTCTAGTTTCTTTAGGTTGTGCAAGGAGTGCACAACAGAGTGTTGAAGCCTCTGTGAGCTAAGCGCAAGGAGTGTGTATCTGAATCTCATATCGATTTTAGAGAAGAATGTGCTAGGAGGGCACACCGGGATAGTTTGCAGACTCAAGGAGCCTCAGAGTTACTGAATACTCTGGAGGGAAGACTGTGAAGAGAAGGCATAGTGGAGACAACAAAATTGATGAATATTTTGTAGAGCTCTATCAGGAGGGCATCGAGGAGGTGTAAGCATGCAAAACGTGAACTCTGTTTCGAGTTCAGAGAGAAGAGAAGTGTCAAGGAGAGACACTCACAGAGTTACTGAACACTCTGTAAGCTTAGCAAGGAGTGCTTGAGCATAAGTTTCCAAGAGGGCATTTATATCCCTTCGAGTAGCGGAAGGGACAGAGACCTTTGAGGTCTGAGCAGTTGAAGCTCAAGGAGAAACAAAGTTGTTGAATACTCTAGAGGAATACCTATGCAAGGAGTGCATTAGGCCAACACTCAGATGAAGTGTTGAAAGTCAGCCATCTGAAGGCCAGTCGAGTGCAAGGAGTGTGCCAGAGGTAAAGTAGTTTCACTTTACAAGCTCAGGAGGGGAAACACCATCGAGACCCAACACATCAGAGCTTGCAGAAGGTAGTTCAAAGAAGAAGCCTTTGAAACATATAAAAACTTCCAAGTCAAGGAATAAAGTGCAAGTTTAGGAGGAAGAGCGTGCAGAGGAGAGGAACAGATCTCAGGCGTTAGATCTGAGTGTGTGGACCAATAGTTGTTGGATCCAGAGGTAGGTGCATGCACCTCAATATATTCAAAGAGCATAGGAGAAGAAGACTTGTGTAGTCACGAAGTCCCGTAGGCAGGGAGACCGTCCATCGTCAAGGAGATAGGTGGAAGCAGATCCGTTATTTCGAGGACTCGGGCCTCAGAAGATTTGCAAGGAGAAGAGTGAGAACTTGCAAAGTTTGAGTTCACGAAGGTGATCACAGTCGTTAGCTGGAAGGAAAGCGTGGACCGTACATCTGGTCTCGAAGAACTTGCTAGTTTGGGTTTCAAAAGAAGGGAGACAAGCAATATTCTGACAACATGAAGTGTGAAGTCACGAAGTGCTCAAAATTTGGACCCCAGGTCATAGCTGGAGATCACATCAATGGAGGTTAAGGAAAGGAGCTAGCGCCCGCTAGGCTCTAGTTCATTATTTGGAAATCGGGAGAATTGGGAGCGACTCACATCCAAACACCCGACGTCTGAGATCACGAAGCGGCTTTTGGATAGGCATGTGGTCACAGATGGTGGTCACATGGAGGGAAACTCGTGCCCAGTGCTAGTTCGCGTGAGTGGGGTTTCACAAGGACCTATGGAATTTGTTTCTTGGAGGTTTTAGAAGGGACCAAAGAGCTGCTTCAGCTCAAAGAATTTGAATATCCATTGACTGGGAGGTTAGTAGACCCTACTGAGGTGGGGGTGCCTGCGCTAGGAGTGGTATCAAAGCACAATTTTCATCTGTAGATTTTCAGCAAAGGAGAAGCTGGAGATACTCTCAGTTGCAGAGTGAACAAAAAACTTTTTAGGAGGGCAGGTAGAGGGTGAAAGATGGCTACTGAAGGCCATGAGTGTGGTCGAGGTAAGGAATGCCAACAGAAGAGTAAAGATGATATGGATAAAGAGCTCAGTGAGATAAGATAAAGAATGGAGAAGCTGACACTGAATATGCAGCAAGAAGAGAAGGTACATTGGACATACGAATGGCCTCTGAATACGAAAGCAAAATGGCATGTCCAGAATTTGTTGGACAAAAGGCAGCAACATGTAGTGAGGAGGTGGCTGAGGTATGATGAAACCCTTAGTGACATAGAGGAGAAATATTGCATTTGCGAGCTAGAGATTGGGAGAACCCTCAATGGTGAGGAAGAGAGATCAGTTGATCTCATAGACTGCCAAGAGGGCAGAAAAGAAATCCCAAAATGCCAGGTGGGCAAGGGAGATGAGAGGAGACTATCTGATAGTCCCATGAACTCAGCTGAGAGTTCATATCAACAAGAATAGTTGATGGAGGAGGATTAGAGGATCATTTTGATCATTGGAGGAATTGAGGTATTCCTGGCACATAGCCCAATTGAGGCCAGAGCATGTGTTATAGATGCAACATCAGAAGAAGGATAGCCAACAATGACTATCATAAAAGAGGAGGAGAGGGAGTAGATATTGATGTCTGCCCTAGAAAAAGAAGAAGAGCATGCAGTTAAGATGCTCACTCCATGGGATAAGGAGTTGGATATGCTGGAGGATTGGTTGAACAATCTAGAACCAGAAGATGGTTGCCAGGAGATAGTCATGCATATTGTGGAGCAGAGCATTCAGCAAAATTGCTCAAAAATTTTAGCCAGGAACCTGAACAGGGGATGACTGCAGCATTGAAGCCTATAGCAGAAGATGAAGCATAATTCTAGTCTGGGGAGAAACTAGAGGAAGCTAGAGTTGAACCAGCATAAGGAGAACTGGTAGAAGCTAATCTGTCAGAGGAGATAGTTGAGCAGCAACTCGGTGATGAGACTGCAGAGTTAGAGTCTGCAGCAGGGTGGCAAGCTAAGTCCACGGGAGAAAAAAAAAATAGCAGGGGCATCAAGTTGATATACCCATCGATAAAGAAGAAGGGTTGCAGCAAGTCAAACTACAAAAGAAGAGCCAGCCAATTGAGCAGCTAGATGAGGTGATTGAGGAAATCAGAAGGATGATGTTGATGTCAGCAGCAGAAACTGTCAGCGGGAGGAATCTTAATAGAGGAGGACCTACAAGAGCAGAAGGGAAGCAACAACAGCAGCAGCAAAGCAGTGGAGCAGGAGGACAACACCAAAGGAGAGTTTGGGATCGAGGTGGATTTCAATAGAGCTAGGGAGCTCATGAGAAGGAGCTCATGAATATGTTGCAGTAGTGGAGTATGATGTAGGAGCATTGCTCCACCTCAGCAATGCGTCAGCCAGATAGTACATAAGTGTGCATTCAAGGAGGGGAGAGGTGTCAGCCCTCTAGTTTTTCCCTCATTTTTAAATTTCAAATTGTAATTAAATGTTGTAAGGCTTGGTAGAGCCAATTTAATTCCTTTGTGCAGATAGGAGATGGTGTCACCTTTAATGGCTAATAGGCTGATGATATCTAGATCTGATCCAGACTAGACAACCATTAAATGTAATTCATTGTAATTAATGAGAGTAGGTAGATGGAGGGAAAGGATTGAGGAGCCCCTCTTTTGGTAAAATATCTTTTTATCTAGATTCATTAGGGGAGATGAGATTAGATTACAGGAGATTAGATCATAGAGGAGCGAGTAGAGAGCTCAAGAGAGGAGAGAACTGAGACTCTGTTGCAGTCCAGTCTTTGTAAACATTGTACAAACATTCTAAGATTAATATAAAGTAGTTTTTCCTGCCCATGAGTTTTCTATGTGTTTATGCATATGAATGTCATTTGTGTGTTCATTTTATGCTGTAGATGTATGTGTTATATTTCATCTGCAGGGATAGATAGCATTCTCTATATGTGAGTTTGTTAAATTGTTTATGGGTTCTTTAGGCTATGCAAGGAGTGCGCAAAAGAGTGTTGAATCCTCTGTTAGCCAAGCACAAGGAGTGCGTATTTGAATCTCGGATCGAGTTCAAAGGAGAATGTTCCAAGAGGGCACATCGAGATAGTTTGTAAACTCAAGGAGCCTCAGAGTTACTGAATACTATGGAGGGAATACTGTACAGAGAAGGCACGGTGGAGAGAAAAAAATTGTTGAAGATTTTGTAGAGCTCTGCCAGGAGGGCATCGAGCAGGTGCAAGCATGAAAAACATGAACTCTGTTTTGAGTTCAAAGAGAAGAGAAGTGTCAAGGAAATACACTCACAGAGTTATTGAACACTCTATAATCTCAGAAAAGAGTTCTTGAGCATAAGTTTCTAAGAGGGCACGTATATCCCTTCGAGGAGCAGAAGGGACAGAGACCTTTGAGGTACAAGTAGTTTAAGCTCAAGGTGAAACAGAGTTGTTGAATACTAGAGGAATACCTGTGCAAGGAGTGCATTAGGCCAACACTCAGACAAAGTGTTGAAGGGAAACCATCTGAAGGCCATTCGAGTCAAGGAGTGCGCCAGAGGTAAACTAGTTTCACTTTACAAGCTCGGGAGGGAAAACACCATCGAGACCCAACACTTTAGGGATTGCAGAAGGTAGTTCAAAGGAGAAGCCTTTGAAACATCTGAAAAATTCCAAGTCAGGGAAGAAAGTGAAATTTTAGGAGGAAGAGCGTGCAGAGGAGAGGAACAGATCTCATGCATTAGATCTGAGCGTGTGGACCAATAGTTGTTGGATCCAGAGGTAGGTGCATGCACCTTAATCTATTCAAAGTGCACAAGAGAACTAGACTTGCGTAGTCGCAAAGTCCCGAAGGCAGGGAGACCATCCATCATCAAGGGGGATAGGTGGAGGTAGATCCAAGAGTTCAAGGACTCGGGCCTCGGAATATTTGCAAGGAGAAGAGTGAGAACTTGAGAAGTTCAAGTTCATGAAGGTGATCACAACCATTGGCTAGAAAGAGAGAATGGATCGTAGATCTGGTCCAGAAGAACTCTCTAGTTCAGGTTTCGAAAGAAGGAAGACGAGAAATATTCCGACAACATGAAGCGCTCAGAATTTTGGCCTCAGGTCATAAACGAAGGTCACATCAATGGAGGTTAAAGAAAGGAGCTAGCACTCGCTAGGATTTAGTTCAGAATTGGGGGATCGAGATAATTGGGAGCATCTCACATCCAAACACCCAACGTCTGAGATCATGAAGAACCTTTTGGATAGGCGTGTGGTCATGGTAAATGGTCACATGGAGGGAAAATCGCACCCAGTGCTAGTTCGTGCGGATGGAGTTTCACAAGGACCTATGGAATTTATTTCTTGGAGGTTCTAGCAGGGACCAAAGAGTTGCTTCAACTCAGAGAATTTGAAGATCCATTGGCTGGGAGGTTTGCAGACCCTGCTGAGGTGGGGGCATCTGCGCCACTCGAACTGTAGGTTAACAATTACCTAGTTCAAGAATACCCACGATATCCTAAGGGAGGACTGTGAGAGTCGCTCACGATAATTCTAAAAGGCACGCAATAAGGCAGGTTCATTATTCCTTAGAGGCCCTTAGTCTCCCACAAGATCACCTGACGGAGTATTGACTCCAGGGGTTTGACATATACCAATTCAGTCAAGAGGTGAGTGGCACCCTTGGATCACTAGTGCATCTTGAAGGGAACATCACACAAATAAAATAGAAGAGGCGAGTGGCGCCCTTGGAGCATGCAGTGCATCCTGAAGGGCACGTCGCGATTTTAACTATGGTAATTTAATAACCTAGTGACTAGAAAACTATGCCTCCTTAGGAGCTGGTTGGCCTTAAAATGAATGACGAGTGTTGACACAAGGGCAGACCCAGGGTTCAACTCTAACAGCGCACCAATAAGCCCTTACTACTAGCCCTTTCGGAAACACCTGCAGAGCAGATGCAGTCTCACCCGAAGTAGCAATAGGGGGTTGCAAGACACAGGTGTCTACAACTAGAGGAAATGAAAGTGAATCCAAAAGAACAACACACAGAGATCTAGTTATCCTTTACCAAGATCAAACCTACTTTGCACAGTTATATCTCAAATCTAACACAACAATGCATCAATAGTATAACAAAAAGAAATTAACACAACATCAACCACATAGAACAACAAGATATACGTGGTTCACCCTCTCCCTAGGGCTACGTCCACATAACTGTGTTTCTTGATATATTATATGGAAACATACAGTTCTATATGCACACTTAGCTTGCAGATCTCTTTCTCTCCTTCTCTCTCTTTCTCTCCCCTCCCTATGCACCCAGCTACAGGGTCGATCTTCGCACCTAGCTAAAGATCTTACAATCCAAGAACACGCTCACTTACAAGATATCTCTCACACAATAAAAAATACTCACTCTTTTAACCCACAATGACCAACAACAACCTAGAAAGAACAACGAATGTCCAACCATGACCAACCCCTCTTCTCTCATCTACGTCCTTATTTATACATTTCGTGACAACATCTAGGTGTCAAAACCCTAGATCCAAAACCCTAGGTGTCTAAAACCCTAGGTCCACTTGACCCACATTTTCAGGGCTTCGCCAGCCTATCTTTTTGTCTTTCCCGCGAGGTGCTCCAAAGCGTCCGTTGGTGGATTTTTCCATTTTTTGATTTTTCCATGATCCATCTTCCTTGTTGATCTGTCTCCCTTGATCTTCTCATTCAATGGCCCTCTTTCCCTTACTTTTCTCCTTCTTTTCTTCTTATTTGACCACTTCGACCCAATCTCAGAAAATGTGCCTTCCATGCAGTTCGTACTTCGCCTTTCTTCCTTAACCTTTGCTTTATTCCATAACCAAGTGCCAACAAGACCCCAACACTCACCTGTAACTCATCCCGGGGCACTACAAGACTAAACCTTCTGTTTCACTTCGAATTCAAACTACACAGAGTAGCTTGTGCTTCCTCCTCAGCCCTCCCTACTGTGTGCAAACTATATTTTATGTGTCTGGTACCCAGTTTCAACTACACCTGGTACCTAAACCCTTCTTTTGATGCTTTTACTGAGAGTTGCAAGGCAGTTGGTTGTCATTATACAATTTCAACCGACTCCCATTCACCAAACCTTCCTTACATTCTCCGTTCAAATTCTTCAACTGCACAGTTCCTCCTTCTATAACATAGGCAACCTCATATGGCCCAAGCCAATGTGTCCTAAACTTACCTGGATGCTTCATGAACTTACTGTCATATACTAATACCAGATCTCCTTACTTAAAGGCTTTCTTCTTGATGTGTCTTTCATGGTAAGCCTTTTCTTGTTCCTTCTGTACCTGCTGATGAAATCCTGCAATAAAGATGTCTTCCTCTAGTTCCATCAACTGCGCAAGCCTATTTTGAACAACGCTAGTTTCATCCATATCTATAAATGTTGCAATTCTTAGGCTAGGAACCAAGTATTCCATAGGTACCACTGCTTCTAGGCCATAAACCAACTTAAAGGGAGTCTGCATTGTCAGCTTCTTGCAAGTGGTTCTATAAGCCCATAACACTATTGGTACTCTCAAATCCCAATCATCCCTGTTTACATTGCAAATATTCGTCATCGTTGTCTCCAAGATCTTATTGAAATATTCTACTGTACCATTCTCTTGTGGGTGGTAAGGTGTGCTCTTCTTATGGTAAACCTCAAATTCCTGAGTCAAGGCTTCAATAGTTTTATTAATAAAATGAGTACCTTTATCTCTCATAAGGATCTTTTGGCATTCAAACCTTGTTATGATGTCCTCACATATGAAATATGCAGTTGTAGTTGTACTACAGTCCCTAACTTCTTTGGCTTCTTCCCATCTGGTTAAATACTATGTCACAGTGTTAATGTATCTCGCTCGTGTGCGCTTTCCTGGTGGGTTTATAGGTCCCACAAAATCAATGGCCCATTTCTCAAATTCTTGCATGTTAATTGCAGTTCTAGAGGCATCTCATCTCTCCTGGAAGGTTTCCCAACTCTTTGGCATACATCGTAGGCTCTGTAGTATTCTTTAGCGTCTTTGTGCAAAGTGGGGCACCAGAGGCCAGCTCTAAGAACCTTTTGCGTTGTTGCTTTTCCTGCATAGTGTCCTCTTGTGATGCCTTCATGTGCTTCTGCCAGAATCAGTAATATTTCTATCTCCATAACACATCTCCTCAATATCTTATCAAGTCCCATCTTATATATTTGTCCAGCTATAAGTGAAAAAGTGCAGCACGAACTACTAGTTGTTTCTTCTAGATGATTGTGTATTCGTGAGGTGCCATTTCTGTTGATAGGAACTGGACTATGTCGGCGAAGTGATCATCAACCTTTCTGATGGCTAGCAAATGTGCATCTGGTAGTGTATCCTCTAGACTAGTAGGTTCCTCTTCATGTTCTAACCTAGACAAGTGGTTAGGTCCCTTGTTCATTCTTCCCAACTTGACCACAATCTCAAAATCATATTCATGGAATAATAGTATCCATCTGCATATTCTTCCCCCCAACATTGGCTTGTTGACTAGGTATTTCAACATGGAGTGATTATTGAACATCTTAAAATGTCCTCCCAACAAGTAGTGTCGAAACTTCTGCAGCGCGTACACCATGGCTAAACCTTCTCTTTCGGTGGTAGTGTAATTTATCTCAGCTGTGGAGAGTTTCTTTCTAGAAAAGGCTAACAGGTGGTCGATATCTCCTGCTCCTGGTTGCGCTAACACTGCTCCTAATGCAATAGATGAAGCATTGACATGCACATGGAATTCCTTACTCCAATCTGGGAAAACCAGAATAGGTGCAGTGACCATTTTCTGTTTTAGTGTGTCGAAGCTCTGTTGACATTCCTCTGACCATTGGAATTGAAAATATTTCTTTAAAATATTTTCCATGGGTGATTTTATATGTGCATAGCCTTTGATGAACTTTTTTTAGTATCCAGTATGCCCCAGCGCAGTGTGCATCTGTCTAACTGAAGTAGGAGGAGGTAGATCAACAATGATGGCAATCTTAGAAGGATCTACCATCAATCCCTGCTTACAAACAATGTGGCCTAGTATCACTCCAAAGGGTGAAAAGAAAATAAACTTATTCATGTTTAGGGAAATCTGAGATTGCCTACACTTATCCATCATTAGTCTTAAACATTCAATATGATTTTTCAACAAGCTAAAAATAGTCTAATCATCAAAATATGCTTCCAAAAATTGATGTAAAAATTCCTTGAATGCTTCGACCACCACCCTAGAAAAGATGCCTAGTGCATTCTTCAATCCAAAGGGCATCACTGTGTATTGAAAATAACCCCACTCTATTGCAAATGTGGTCTTATGGTGATCTTCTTTAGCAATCTCGATCTGGTGATAACCTGAAAATCCATCTGTGAAGGAGTAAACTTCTTGTCCTCCTACATTAACTAACACTTCATCAGTAAACAGTGTAGGAAATGGATCATGTAAGAATGCATCGTTCATCTTTCTTAGGTATACACAAATTATGATTTCTCTTGTCTTATTATCCTAGACCACCATAGGGCTAATTCATTCTGACTCTTCAACAGGTTCTATGATTCTTACTTCCATCATTTTTTCTAATTCAATCTTGACTTTCTGTTTATATTTGGGATTCAATCTATAGGGTCTCTTCTTGACTTGCCTTGCATATGGTTTCAAGGGGATCTTCATTTCTCCCATAGGCCCTTTAATTCCCTTCATGTCTGTGAACTTGGTTGGAAACAAGTCCTGATATTCATGAAATAATTATGTGATCTTATCAATGGTGGAATCATCCCAATAATCACCAATGTTTTCTAGCTTAGGTCCTTGATCTATTCCAATATTAACTTTCTTGATTTTAATTGGATATTCAATGAAAGGTAGTTCGACTCCCGGTCCTTCTATGTCTCTCTGTCCTTCAGTTTCTGCGATGTTCACATTCCTAGGATCATCGTCTTCATCAATATTGATATTGTTGTTACCTTGCAGTTTCTAAAGAGGTGCAGTCCATTCATCCTCTTCTTGCTCCAAAGGGAGGTTAGGTGCCTCCTCAAAGACTCTTTGTTGTACAACTTGTAAATCCTGGTCTACTCTGGGGTACTGACTTTCAAATAAAAATGTAGCTACAAAGTTCTGAGTCATACTGTGTCAGTCTGCAATGGTGTGGCATAGTTCTGCTTGAAGGTACCAATTGATAGGCGTTGTGTCCAAAGTGTTAATGAATTTATGCACCCATTTTTCTTGAGGAATGATTCTCTAGGCCTCCTCACAACTTCGCACATGGTCCTTCGGACATTTTTGACCTATGCATCGAACTTCACACCCTTCAATTTGGTTTGAAAAGTGCATTGTCATTAAAACGCGACATTGCACCCAGTCCACGATGTTCTTCTTGTGTGTTCCCCACCATATTGTTGGAGTTGCTTTCAATGCTTCATCCAGTGCCAACATTCTCTGTTGTACTGATAAAATTCTTTAAATTCCAATAGGAAGGTTTCTAAATGATTTAAACCGTCAAACGTGGGTAGATTACTTACTTCTGTACCAATCCAGTGAACTTCCCTTGTTAGTATGGCACACCTCCTCGCAGAAAATTCATACATTTTGTTATGTCTGTTCTTCGATGCTTATTCTGATTCTGATGAGCATGCGTTGTCACTTCGCCAGCTTAAATTCCCATCTATTGTAGAATTAATGTAATCATGTTGTATTGTTGTCAATTTATAGATATTTTCTAGCTCATATGCATGGTCTTCTTCTCTGATGTGTTCTGCGTATCTGTGACCTTCATCGGCATCCAGAGGTACAATGACCCTAAGGCCATCACCTTCAAATTTCATTCTTCTTTTCTTTAAGTCAACCACAATATAATTGTTGAAAGCCCAATCAATTCCCAACAGTGCAGAATAAGGACATCTATCATCGACTATCTCAATTACTTTGAAGTCTACAAATGTTCTTACCCCGTCGATGTCCACAAGGACATGCTCCAGCCTTCCAAAGGGGCTTACTTCCTGCTGATTAGCCATCTTGAGCCTAATAGGGGAGTAAATCATCTTGTGTTTTCCCATCAGTGCCTAGGTCTGCTTCATCATAACATTGAGTTCTGACCCTAAGTCAAGGACCACATAATCTATGTCATAGTCTCCAATCTGAGCATTCAGGTGTAGTTATTATTTGTCCTTCTCTTCTTGGATACTTGGTGTACTTCTCTATTCAGTAAAGGATCTACCTTCCCTAGCTCATATTGTCTGATCAAGTGTTGTAGTTCTTGTATGTCTCTTTCATCCTTAATCAAATCGATAAATGTATACAAGCAGCTGATAAGCGTGTTTACCCCTTTTCCATCTCCAGGCGCAACTGACTGATTGAATGCCAGAGGCATTCCACATTTTCTTACTTCTAGTTATGTCTTTGATGAAGAATCTTGATCTCTTCCGAATTTTTTTCTTGCCTCTTCAAACATCTTTTGTTTCCTTGGATCATAGTCATGTGTCTTCTTTGTTTCTCTCCTGACCCTTGATCCCTTTGCAGTATTTTCTAGAGTCACCTTGTCTTCTCCTGTAACAACGCCTCCTCTAGTGATAAAAGTGACTCTGGGATCGTCTTTGCGAGGTTTTGCTGAAATTAGTTGTACTTTCTAGTTTCCTCCTTGTCTCTCCTGAATTTTGGCTAACAGTATTGGACAATCTTCAATAACATGTTCGAATGAGTTGCAGTAGATGTAAGTGGTACAAGGGTTCTGACAGTCCCTTGCCAAGTGTCCTAGTTCTGTGCAGTTATAACAAATGATCTAACCTCGACCTTGACCCATGCTTCCTCCTCATCCTTTTCCTCTAAATCCACCGTGAGGGTTAAAGTTTCCTCTTCATGGGGAGTTAAACTGCGTAGCACTTCCCTCCTGCTGCATCTCTCCTTGAATTCTATATGTATCTCTTGACATTTCATTCAAAAGATCATAAGCCCTACAATTATTCTCATCATGTCCCACAGATTTACAGAATGTGCAGTAAAGGTTGGTAGGTGTCTAGACATATTTTTGCATGTAATAGAATTCACCAGGGCGATGGCTATTTCTACATACCTCACACCAGGATAGATTAACCTATTTCAAAGGGCTCAGAGCTCCAGAGGTCAAGTATTCATTAAATAGGGGACAATTCTCCTTGTCATGGCCTTTTGATTTTCATCTGAGTACACCTGATGTCTTCTCTTTTATCTTTTCCCTTGTCTTTCTTCATATCTTCGACCTGCAGATATAAGCTAGGTAACTGACTCAAAATTTGACTCATACCTGAGTTGGACTCTCCCATAGGAGTTGATTCTAGCTTCATGGAAATCTCTAATGCCTCAGCCTGTGAATCAACCTTCTGTTGCATCAGAGTAACTCTGATGTGTGGAAAGAGGGAAACAATGAACCATTCCTTTTTTTTCTCGTCTGGTATCTGAAAACTCAGACATCCTGTCAAAGTCTTAAACCTTTGATCAAACTCCCAAATAGGTTCAACTACTCTCTACTTGATTTCTTTCAGTTATATAATGCATTGTGACTCTGACTTGGGTTTCTTGAATTCTGCACTCAATGCGGTCTTGATGTCATTTAGCATTTTAGGTTGTGCAACTCCTTTTACAAACTTCATGTACCAGCTCAGTGCGCGATCTCTTAAGGTAGTACTAAACTGATATCTGTTAACAACTTCGTCATTGACTTTCTTAATACTCCATACGTATTTGTAGAAGAACTAGTGTTGGTTAGGATCTTCATATCCGTCTCCCCTAAAGATGGGTAGCCTCATTTCATCTGCCATGGATATTCCTAGGCTTCTTGATTGATTATGTACTGGACTGTTGGTAATAGTGCTCTGATAACTCTAGCTACTTTGGTTACTTAACGCTGCTAAGACAACAGGAGGAGTAGTAGTACTTACTTCGGCAGTCGATGCAGTTCCTGAAGTTTTTGGTTATTCTCGACGAGGTTCTTCAATCTTCCATTTCTCTGCCCTAGCGGACTCTGAATTTTCCTCATTCAATAACTCTTCTTCTTCTCCATTGTAGAACCCTTCATCTTGTACTAGTGGTTCGTGAGTCTACTCAGACACGTTTACCAAAGGAACCTCTCTGAAAGTTCTCCCACTATGTGTATGTCCAACCTCTATGTCGTTGCCGCTATCTAATTTCTTGAACATTAGATTTTCAATCTAAGCAACTACTAGATCCTCAAGATGTTCTTCTCATGCAATAGCATCTTGATCTTCAACTTCAAAAAGTGTAAAAATTTTCCTCTAGGCCCCTTAAAGAAATATCTCTCTGCTTGGCTATATGACTCTACTCTGTCAATAAAAAACTTGGTGATGCACCCTCCAATGGTGCTATCAAACCAGTGATCTACTGCTCTTGACACAGAGTTATCAAATCTCTTGACCTTCTTGATCAACGTCGACATCCAAACCACATGTGGTCTAGATCTAAATTCAAACTGGGTATCTACTAGTCTGGCTAACCACTCGTATAGATCCTTATGGATTCCTCCAAATAAAATATCATGTATATCAGTAAAGATATACCTTCCCAACCATTCCTCTATACTAATATTAGGGTTCTTGTTCTGGGATTCAGTGAAGTCCTTTTCTCATTCTTCTATCCACTTCTGAATCTTTGTCTTTGATGGAAACCACCTTGACATTCCCTCAAGAAGATCTTGGTCCTGGAAACGGAACCATTTGTTGGCATAGGGGCAGAACGAGGGTTCAACTCTAACAGCGTACCAACAAGCCCTAACTACTGGCCCTTTCGCCAACACCTCTGGAGTAGATGCAGTCTCACCCGAAGTAGCAATAGGGGGTTGCATGACATAGGTGTCTACAACCAGAGGAAATGCAAGTGAATCCAAAAGAAAAACACACAAAGATATAGTTATCCTTTACCAAGATTAAACCTACTTCGCACAGTTATATCTCATATCTAACACAACAATTCATCAACAGTATAACAGAAAGAAAATAACACAGCGTCAACCACATAGAATAACAAGATATACGTGGTTCACCCTCTCCCTAGGGCTACGTCCATAGAACTGTGTTTCTTGATATATTATATGGAAACATACACTTATATTTTCGCACTTAGCTTGCAGATCTCTTTCTCTTCTTCTCTCTCTTTCTCTCCCCTCCCTGCACACTCAGTTGCAAGGTTGATATTCACACCCAGTTGAAGATCTTACAATCCAAGAACACACTCACTTACAAGATATCTCTCACACAATCAACAATACTCACTCTCTTAACCCACAATGACCAACAACAACCTAGAACGAACAACAAATCTCCAACCATGACCAACCCCTCTTCTCTCATCTAGGTCCTTATTTATACGTTCCATGACAACGTCTAGGTGTCAAAACCCTAGATCCAAAAGCCTAGGTGTCTAAAACCCTAGGCCCACTTGACCTGCATTTTCAGGGCTTCACCAGCATGTCTTTCCTTCTCTCCCATGAGGTGCTCCAAAGAGTCCGTTGGTGGATTTTTCCATTTGTTGAGTTTTCCACAATCCATCTTCCTTGTTGATCTATATCCCTTGATCTTCTCATTCAACGGCTCGCTTTCCCTTACTTCTCTCCTTCTTTTCTGCTTCTTTGACCACTTCAACCCAATCTCAAAAAATGTGTCTTCCGCACAGTTCGTACTTCTCCTTTCTTCCTTAACCTTCACTTTCTTCCATTACCAAGGGCCAAAAATGAGATGAGTAAAGTTTAATAACAAATTGATCCCTTAAGAACTGTTGCCAATCCTAGTGAATTTAAAACCTAGGTCTAAGTAGAACCTCTGAACAAAAAAAAACTAATTAGATATAAACAAGGAGGTAAAGAAAATTCAAGCTCTATTAATTAAAGTAAAAAATTTAATGAAGGTTTAATTATTAAAAGGGGTTAAATGGTTGTTTGTCTAAACTTGCTAATTCTGAACTTAGTTAAAAAGGGGGAAACTTAAAGAAAAAGGGAAACTTAAAGAAAAGGGGAAACTTAAAGAAAAAGGGGAATGTCTAACTTAGTAAGGAATCTAGCCTTTGGAACTTTTTATATATGAACTCAACTAGGATTTAAGTAAGGCGTAAGTCATATAAGAATTTTAAGGGAATAATGAGACACCAAGGAGTGTTTTTAGAAACGCTTTTAGGTGGGTGAGGGAAATAGGCAAATTTAATTAATTAATAAATTGATTTTCTAGTGCTACTAGAGGATCGAGCGACATGTGTACGGGGGAGGTTTTTTCTAATTAAATAAATGAAAAAAAAGGAATCTAATGAGGGTTTGGGAAACTAATTGTTGGTCCCTGGTTTTGACCATGTTCTTTGCCCATACTACATACCATTGACCTCCAACTATATGCCAGTACCACCCTTTTTGACCTCCTTTTGATATAATCAACATCCCTTTACCACCCAAAGGGGTCACCTAAGGTATCTCTGAAAT
>JASDQU010308231.1:119737-130208 GCA_032191745.1 Picea mariana
TGATGAAGGCACACACATCTAAGAAAATAAAAGGCCAATAATACCTAGCCCTTAGAATTTTATGAACTGTGGTCTTCCAGTAATGATGACCTCCACAAACACTTGAATGAAACTGATGTATAACTTCCACTGACTCTTCTTTGTCTAAACATATGAGTAGTAAACCAGTAGGGTCTTTCCAATATAACAGATTATTGTAAATGCAAAATTTGATGGCTCTGAGCTGAAGGGCTCGGGCTTGAGTCATGCTAAGTTCAGGAGGAACCTCTAGCTTTTGTAAAAAATGTATAATACCTGAGTACCATTCACAAGAAGACAAATGCTCCACCACCTGTTGATTGTTATGTTGTCCTTCTACTACCACCTCTGTCTGCAAACTCGTTGAATTTTCCCTAGTGAAATTTATGTCTAGCAACTCATGGTTTTCCTTCGTTAAAAGCTTAGCAAGGCCTTGGCCTTTTACCAATTTGGTGGGCTTTATTTCTATGTCGAACTCGATTAACTTTGCGATCCATTTATCTCTTTTTCCATCAATATCAGGCTGAGTCAAAACATCTTTCATGGAGGGTGAAGGAACACATGCAATGACTTTTGAGTGGAGGATATAAATTCTGAAAGCTTTTAAAGATTTTATGAGAGCATAGGCTTTTTTTTGAATATGATCATACCTTAGTTCAGCATCTCTGAGTGTTTTTTTGAACAAGGCAACTGGGTGATCCATACTGTCATCATCTTTCTGTAACAAGACTGCTGCCACCGTGTCATAAGAAGCGAAGGAAAAAATATAGAAACTCTTGCTGTAATCCGGACTGATTAGAGTCGGGGATTCCATGATAGCCTGTTTGATATCCTAAAATGAATTCCTTGCATTATCTGTCCATTTTATCTCAGATCCCTTTTTCAACATACATGTTATGTGTTTTACTAGCTCAGCAAAATTTGGAACAAATATTCTAACAAAATTAATCTTACCGAGCAGAGATTGAATATCCTTTTTCTACCTTGGTAAGGACAGCCTCTGAATTGCTTCCACCCAAGCTGGATCAATTTTCACGCCTTCTGTTGAGACAATGTGGCCTAGGAGCTTGCCTTTCCTAAGAGCAAAATGGGACATTTTGGGATTCAATGAAATTCTAAATTGCTTGCACTTCAGAAAAACTCTTTTTAAATGCTTTAGATGCTCTTCATGACTTCTGGAATAAACTGTGATGTCATTGAGATAGATGAGGACAAACTTGTCCTTCTCACCCACGAAATCTATGTCCATGACCCTTTGAAAAGTGGCCCCGACATTCATTAATCTAAATGGAATTTTGGCATACATGAAGGTACCCCAAGGAGTAGTAAAAGCAGTCTTCTCTTGGTCATCAAGATGGACAGAAATCTGGTTGTAGCTAGAAAAACCATCCAGGAAAGACATAACAGTAGCCCCTGAAATTCTTTGCAGCAAATGTTCCATCTTAGGTAGGGGATAGGTATCTTTCTTTGAGCATCTATTTAAGTTTCTAAAGTCCACACATAGCCTGACCTCACCATTTTTCTTTCTCACTATTACTAGATTTGCAATCCATTTGGAGTATCTTAAAGGGATTATGATCTTAGCATCAAGAAGCTTTTTGATTTCTCTTTCAATTACAGGCAAAAGAAGTGGGATGATAGGTCTGATCTTTTGTTTGAAAGGGATGGTGTCCTTTTCAAGTGGGATATTATGTTTAATGATCTCAGGGTCGTAAGTTTTCAGATCACTGTATTTCCAAGTGAAAACATCAGAGAATTCTTTCAAAATGATGCAATATTCGGACTTCTGATCAGCAGTCAATTCAAAGGACAGATTTATGAATTTAGGATGGCTTTCGCTTCCTATGTTGTGCTCATGAACATCAAGCTTTTTTTCCTTCTTATCTGGCTTGTAAGGGACATCGTTATGATCAAATAGCTTTTCAAGAGGTACCAAACCCTGAGGTATATAATTGTTAGGCAGTTGAACAATCTCATGCTGACCCAATTTTTGTTTTAGCTTAGGCTTATGGGATTCCTCTACATTTTGATTTTACTGGTCAACATGCATATCAGAAAATTCATCTACCACCTAGAGAAATATATTAAGTTCATCATCATCTTCAAAAACTTTCCAGCATTTAATATTGTCGGGAAAAGATGGTCTATATTTGACTTGGATTTCATAATTGAGCCTGGGAGGCATGGGAGGAATAAAAAGACTGGCTGAAACAACAAGGGAATCTGCAAGATGATTCATATCTCTGGGTATATAAGAAATGTCAAAAATGGAAAAAGAATCCCTGATTTTCCATACTTCATCCCTGTAGGCCTTCAATCTGACATGCTTTGCTTGGAAAGTAATGTTTACTTGCTGTATGATGAGATCTGCATCTCCAAACACCTTTAATCCTTTAATTCCCATCTCCTTGGTTGTGTTTAAGCCCAATATCAAAGCCTCATACTCTTCTATATTGTTGGTAGTTTTGAAATCAAGCTTAAAATACAAATGCATAACCTCCTCCAAAGGAGAAATCAAAACTACCCCTGCACCCGCTAAATCTTTGGTACTGGCACCATCAAAATACATGGTCCAAACTGGAACACGTTTTTCATCAGTTTGTTGTTCAGTGGAATTCACAAGCTACAAAGGAGCTAACTGAGAATCATCTATTTGAAGAATACATGAGCCAAAGTCTGTGTCTACAGCATAAATAGGATGATTTACAGAATTTTTTGCATCGCTGATGATGTAGGCAAGTTGATTCTCTCTGTAAAGTCTTTTTAGCTCTCCTCCAAACACCATGATCATAGCATATGAAAGATCCATCTGCAAGGTACCCCCTAACCTTTTGCTCCATGGACGTGACAAGAGGAGTCTGAACTTGGGTGGGATATCAACAACCATGACATCCATTACCATGCTTCTCATTGGCAATTGGGCAAGGTTTATAACAAGGTCTTTTATGAGGCCAAGGCATTTGAATTTCCTAGAGTCAAAAGAGAAGAGAACATGATATGGTTTGGTGACCTCAAGCCCAAGCTTTTCCATCACTGCTTTAGGCATAAGATTATGTGATGCTCCTGAATCAAGAAAGCAGTTGTGAAGGATCTTATCATGAACATTTAGGGATATATAGAAAGGTGGACAAGAGTCATCTCGATCTTCTATCATAGGCCCTATAGTTACTATTGTCTTGTCATCTTGTAAGTTTACAAAATCAGCAGATGAAGAGGTCTTTTGTTCAAGGGACTTCAGAATGGGAGACTTGAAAATGTCATTCTTCATGAGTTCGGTCAATGGCATAGGTATTTTTACTTTCTGAATTTCTGATTCGAAATTGAAAGAGTATGATGATTTGTCAAATGTTTTTACCTCATTAGAAGGATCTTTGAGGATAGCTTGCTCCTTGACTTAGGGCTGAGATTGCTTCTGCTGTTGTTTTGCAAAAATAGGGGTCTTCTTTACAGGAGCAGTAGGCTACTTGGCAACAACTTCTTTCTTCTTCACAGGAGCAGCGGGCAATGGTTTAGGGGTAGCATTTTTAGATCTTAAATTATAACCTTGCTGATCATTTGTCTGATAGAAAGATTCTTCAATACTTGCCTCGTGAATCTCCTGATTCATCCGGGCTTCTTCATAATCTACTTGTGTCAAAAAGGAGGAATCATTTTTGTCACCAAAACAATTTATGTCATCTTCTTCTTCAACTTCATCATGAGATAGTTGTTGTTCCTCTTCTAGCATTGCATTTTGGAAAGGGGGTCTGATTCTTTGATCATAAGCTGCATTCTTGTCTCTCTGAAGGATCTGGACTTTTTGATTGCATTTGGATTCTAGGGACAAAAGCATTTGGCTCTTTTATCCTTGTTGGTTGCTGACTCCGAATATTCAATTTTGACATTTCAGATGTCAAGTTGTCCAACATCTTGGCCATCTTTTCCATTTTCCTATTAGAAGAAGAAGGGGGCTCAACATAAAACTTCTTTCTCTCAACTTTTCCTTTGATTTTCTGAGATGCCATAATATTTGATTCGACTTCGAGAGAAGCATCTTGCATTAAAGCAAGTGTGGCTGATCTTCTTTATCTAAGGATTAAACAAAAATCTGGATCAAAAGTAGCAGAAAATGTGATCTTTGCTGATGTGTCACTTGGCTTGATCTCTGCAGGGATCTTGCCGAACATTCTATTGAATATTTTGATGAAGTCTGAAACCGACTCCCCATCTTCTCTTCTTAGGTTTCCGAATTCAGAAATGTAATATAGAAGATCTCTTCTTTCTCCCCAGTGTTTTAAGAACACCTCATCTAGTTGCTCAATACCTGTAACTGAATTTTTTGGTAGCTCTTTGAACCACTTCCTGGCTTGGCCATCCAAACTCTGCACAAAAACTTTGGTCCACACATCTTCTTCTGAAATATTAATATTTTCTGCATAAGCATAAAAGGCTTCTATGTGTTCTTCGATAGTATAATCCCCAGCTCTGGTAAACTTTGGCATATATTTATGATAATCTTTGGTTGGCATGGTAGATAAGGGATTGGGAAAGACAAGTGGAGCATACCTATTTGCTAAGATTTGTTCCATATTGGTTAAAGGGACAGCCATGGAAATCTTAGGGGTTGATATAGAGGAAGAATTTCCAGGAGATGAAGGTTGAGATGGGATGGCTGAGTTTAATAAAAATGATTGTCTCACTTCACTTTGAGCAAAATTTTCAGAAATGGGTGGAAAATAAGAGGCCTTGTAAAAATGACCAAGCAATAAGGCTAAGATTTCTTCTCCCTTAGAGGAAAGATCATGTAAAATATCTTCGAGAACGGGCAGATTAGTATGAGTATAGAAAACACCCTCTATAGGCTTTGTGGGTGAGGAATTCAAAGAAGAAGAAGAAGAGGTTTCCTTTTGTTGAGGGGATCCTGTAATTACCTCTTTAAGGTTGGATGTAATATCATGCTAAAAAATAGAGTCTGTAACATTAGAGGAAGCTGAAGGCTCCTCAACCTTCAATCTTTCAGATACAATTTCAATTTTTTGAGAACTATGAGTTTCAGCAACAGGGGATTCAACTAGAGGTCTTTTAGATATGAAAGAAGAAGTGTCTGTTTGAATACCTGGATTTGATGTCTTTGCAGATCCGAAAGCCTGTCTTTGTAAAGCCTTTCCCCTACTGGTGATCTTCTCAGGGTCTGGAACTGGTGCTGCCAGTGGGCCTTCTTGGTTCGCCCTAGTGTGAGCTCTTTTTGGAGCCACTTCATTCCAATGGAGTCGCCAGATAGATTATTACAACCCAAATGATGCCCAGGCTTTGTCTATCATCAAAGCTGGATCTATGTCATCTCCCAAGGAAGCTGAGCTTCAATCTCTTCGTTCCTCGGCAACACCGCTAATTTGTTATCACTCCAAGAAACTCTCCTAGGTTGTAACTCAGAGATGCCTGGTAACTTAATTTTTTTGGAAACTATTTTCTCAATAATAGGTGTGGGTTTGGATCAAGATGAATATCTTAATCTCTGGATTGTATTTTCAAGACAGTCTAACTATATTCATGCAATACAACCTTCAAGAGCTATTTATCAGACAGATTTGTATAACAAATGGATAAGAAAACCAATCGGTTAACCAAAACATGCATAAACCATATATATGATGGGTCAAAAAACTAGCCAAAGATGCTTATGATTCTTGCTTAACAATCAAAAGTAAGATGACAGTTACCATAGGACCATTAAACAGAGACAAAAGAACGAATTCCACTCATATGCATAGACAAAGATGAAGGAGGGTCTAACAATAACAAATGAAAGAAGCTTGTAGGCTTGATATATTAAAGAAAATGTCTTTCATACAAAACAGTTGAATGTAGAACTCAAAATCGAACCCTTAGTTCATCTTCTGTTTTTATCTTTATAGCTTTTACAACACAGTATCTAGATCCTGAATTAATGGATCAGATATGCCTAAAATAGAAAGTCAAAAATAACTTGCAAAAGATAAGGAATGATCCTCAAAATGAGGTCAATTCCACATTTCATGGTCTTCAGATCTTGTAGATTCCTTGTGCAGTGCAGAATAGCCTTCCAAAGCTGATTGATGACTCTTCCAAGAGATAAAATTCGAATTTGCTGAGTTGTGAAAAAATCCTAATTTGTTGCCACAAAAAATAGGTACCAAAACCAACTTGGTTACCTTTTCTAATCCTTATACACTAAAAATGGATGTTGAATCTGAATCTATAATTCAACATCTATCCATTACAAGTGTTTTCAAATGATTTGGATTAGTAAAACCTCGATCTGTGCAAAATTTAGCTTTCTCTGGCCAGTTACAGGTTTTGGTGGTTAACATAGAGGAATTCTGGGTGTATTAACTACCGAAAGCTCTGCTTTCGGTGGTTAATGAACAATCATCCTATTCACCTAAACCACTGAAAACTTAGCTTTGTCCAAAACTTCAAAATTGCAAAAATTGATTACCTTGATGCTTTGTTGAGTGTTCAAGGACTCTTTGATGATGCAACTCTTCCTCGTACAGATATGTGAGCTTTAACTTGATCTGTGGAAGACTGTGGTATATCCACCATTGTTGTAGCTTACTCGTCTAGAGTTTCCAAACCTGTTTGATCATGTGTTGGAGGTTGAGACTCTTTTAACTTTAGCCTTAGAAGTCTAAGTTGCCTGTACAACTTCATGTTCTCTCTTATCAGCACCCTGTTCATGTCCTTGATTTTATCATGCTTTTCCTTGAGACTTTGCTTCATGTTAAAAAGTTTTTCATTTCTTTCAGTCAAGTCTATATTTGCCTTTTTAATGACTCTTTCTAAAACTTCCATCTCATAGATTTGTTTCAAAAGTTTATTGATTTTCTGAGTTTTGGATGCTTTAGGATTGCTTGAAGAAGCTTTTGCTAATGGTTGGCCGTGTTCATCTGGAGGAGTTGGTGAGGGCAAGTTGGGATAATCTTCTGCAACTTGCTCAGCCTGTTCGTCACCCTGTGTCTCTGCTAACTCCTGCTCTAGCTCTGAGTCACTGTATGGTAAGTTCAAGGGGTTATCTCCTTCAATGAGGTCCCTGGTCTGCTCACCCTCTTTACTAAACTATAATTTCCTTTCGATTCTTTTTCTTTTAGTAGAGGATGGTTCTGTCGGCTCTATTGGAGGTGAGATAGCCTTCCTTTTTCTTCAACTGCTCTTAGGGGTGATGGACTTCTTAGCAACAGACTTCTTCCCCTTTTCATCCTATTGAAAATTAGTTTGGAACTCATTCCAAAATAGGAAGTAATTCCAGTCCACTTATTTCTTCTTCAAGGAATCTTTAATAATGAGTGTAATCAACCCTTGGTGTGACAACCTACTGGCCACTTTGGTAGGCTTCGCCTTGACTTGTCTGGCCATTTTTGTGAGAGATTTGTGCAGGTAGAAAGGCAAATTGATGGGAGACCTGCCTGTGAAATGGTTCAATAGCTTAAAGTGGTAAAACATAACCCTGTTGTATCTACCTTCACAGGTGATATAGACAAAGATTGCCTTCACGAGAGATTGCCATTTAGGTTCCAGATAAGACATTGGTATGTCTTTTTTCCATATAAGATCCTTGTGTAGAGGCTAAAGATAGAATCTAAATTCAATGTTTTAAGGCATAGTTGATTTGAACCAACAATCCCCTATTCTAGGGAGACCAGTGAACTCAGCTATGGCTGGCTCATCAACCACAAACTCCTCTTTTCCCACTATTGTTGCTCTTCCATCATACGAGATAGCAAAGGTTTCAGACACCTATTGGTGGAAATCTGCCAGTTTTTCACAATATGCATAGACTCCAGTTTGCCTGAAGAACTCAACCACCTCAGGGTGAGCCTCAAGGTACCAAACTCCATCCAATTCATCCCTTAGGGCTGGCCCTGCTTTCGACATTTAGTAATTGTTGACCTGTACCTATGATTTAGGAAAATCTTCGTGTCAGGGAGACAAAGACTCTATGATTTAGGGTGACAGGGAGTATGAATCAGAGTAAAACAAATGAGACAGGGTGACTCAAAGTTCTGATTGCATAGCTCAACCACTAACCGAATCTAAACAACAGACTGCCTGAATACAAGCCAAAAATTTGGAGTTTAGGTGAGATATAAAATCAAATTGAAACAATATGAAATTCAAACTACTTGATGATTCGACTTGGCTTGATTGGTATGACAATTGGCTCGATAACCATCCGCTGAACTCAAACTCCACTTGGCAATCACCACAAAAATGGGATTATGGCCTCTGAGTATGCATTTACTTGATGAAATCACTAGCTCAAGACTGCCACAATGACTCTCGGATTCGAATTGGTAATTAATGGAATCAAAACAAATATTAATTAGGGTCATAATGGATCTGTATCCTCGTAATTGGAGATAATGAGGGGCCATGTGACTAATCACTTCTGTTAGTCGGAAATCACACATGAGTTTCTGTGTCTCTTTCGAGCCTTAATTCTGAAATGACAAATGTAGTTAAAAGGACAACATGGTATCAATCTTCGGATAGATGCAATAATAACATGCATACCTTACCACCTCCATGGACTTTCAGCAGTTATGTCTTCATGATTACGCCAATTGAAAGCTAGCTCGTGCGAAAGCTCGGGCTTTTCTTTTTTTTCCATGGAAACCTTTTCGGTGGTTAACTGGGCTTTTTCTTTCCCCCCTTAACTACAGAGAACGAAGGCTTTCGGTGGTTAATGAGCGCTTTTCAGGCTCGCCTAAACCACCGAAACCTAAGACTCTCTCTTTTGCTTGACAAAACCAAATCAAAAGTTCTTTCCAAGTTTATTTATAGAAAATAGACTCTCTAACATACCTAGAGAAATTTAGAAATAAATGTTTGGACCACAATCTATCACCTAAAAATCCAAATCTCCATCAATTTATTTGAGGAGATAACACTGGCTCCTATTGGGGATGAAGGCCTTCCTATAAGGTTTCAAGAACCACAGAACCAATGCCTTTCCTATGACACTATGAAGGAATTTAATAATATTCTCAAGCATGCCTTGACTAAGATATGCAATTATGAGATGGATGATTGGGATGCAATTTAATAAGATTCTCATACATGCCTTACATAATAAATAGATTTCCTTCCTAATATTTCATTCACCATGTGTAAATATTATGAAATAGGAGTTGTATAAGAAAAATAAATGGGGTACATTTTCATGGAATAAAATGAATACGTTGTTTGTTTGTTTTTAAAAATGGAATTTTTTAATATATTTTTATTTAATAATTATAATTTAGAGGATTTAGATTTTATAAAATATTTATAAAAAAAATAAAAATTATTAGTATCAATGTTTTCACAATTTGTTTTTATTAAATTGTATATTTGAATTTTATTAATCTATTTTGTTAATCGGTACATATTATTAAAAATCTGTTATTATTAAATTATATTGCCTTTTGGTTGTATATACCTAAAGCATAAATCATTGTAGTGGAGTTTCTTCAATTGTAAATAACTCAAAATGAGATAAGTTCGAGGAAAAAAAAAAACAAGCAAAGCAAAGAAGATTAGCCATAATTATAAAGATGTTGAAAACTCTCTAAAAACAAAGTAGCAACGAAAAACCAAGAATCTAACTCAACATTGTATAGATCGAATCTTCAATAAAAATGCTAAAGTCTTTTTTTTTACACAGGGAACTCAAACATGGTAATGGTGATTTTCACATGGAAAAGAAAGGGATCATGAACAACTTGTTGATGGTACTATATGGCAATGGTGATAAGATTGAGTTATCGGATAAAGAGGTTAGTAAGTATTGGTTCTTTGGAACCCAAGGAAAGGTATAGACATAATTTCATCCTCGCTTTTCTTTTAATGATATCTTTTAGTTAATAATGTTTTATATCATTTAGTTAATATCTTAAGAGGTTATCTTACTTAGTTGTTACCAATGTTGTTGGGCATTTGGTTAGTTTCATGGTAGTAGGTTTCTAGTTTGAACTCCTATGAGTGAGACACAACAATCTATCTTGACGAGTTTATTAGGAATGCCATCCATGTTCAATGTGAGAAATCATTCCTTGGGCTTCTTCATGGGGATTTCCTTGGAAATTTTTTATCATTTAGTTATTAATGATTATAACAATGAAATTAGATGTTTTCATTAGAATTAAAGATTTGTAGAAAAGTTGGTTTTGGTTAATTGTTAGTACCCCATTTTATTTGACTTTTGAGATGGACTAAACATTATTATTTGAGGGAATTTGTTTATAATGATACATATTTATTTTACCGATATTGTGACGATGAAACTTGAATTTTTTATTAAATATGATTGGGTTAAAATCACGATTATTGAATTGCTTTATTTAAAAGTTTTTACAATATGATAGATAAATTAAATGTGCATTGATACGATGCAACTGATGATATTGATTTCTATGTTTTCGATGAATTGAAATGAACATGTTGGATACATTAA
>JASDQU010308231.1:150835-172641 GCA_032191745.1 Picea mariana
AAACTCGACCTGCTAGCACCAAAATCCTAATAAAGATATACCACGTGTTTTCTTTTTAATTCAGATAGGAGTTGACTTGTAAAGAATGAGGCCTCCCCCAAACCCAGAATACTATCTAGTATAATTTGCCTCGAGTGACCCGAACCCGGTCTCCAGCTGAGCCAATGTGTGATCAAGTGCACTAATTTTAACAAATTCCGCCAACTCTATGAGACAGACAAAGCTGTAGTTGATTTCATCCTTATCCAAGTGACTATAGAGCAATGGGAAATATACTTGTCCTTTATCACCTTGCTCCACACCCCATCCTTCATTAAAACACGCCACAATGAGTTTGCAGCCAAGGCATTATTGAATAGAAAGATGTTTCGAATGCCCCAACCTCCAAAATGCTTTGTCTTTTCTATGTAATCCCATCTACACAGATGGAGGTTTTTCTTTCCCACATCACCCGACCACAGAAAGATAAACATCATTCTCCATATTGTTTACAAAATGGAAGCAGGTATAGCCGACAAAGCCATCCAGTACACAGGTTGACCTTCGAGCACTGATTTAACCAGTGTATATTTTCCCCCTATAGACAACCATCTATTACACCACAAACCTATCCTTTCTTCTATTTTAGTGAGGAGCCATCTCCAGTCCATAGTTTTATAAGCATCAACCTTTAGAAAATATCCAAGGTACCAGAAGCCTTTGGCAAGTTCCTTGAAATTGTGGGGAAACAAAACATTTAAATTCTCTAAAGTCTCTCCAAAGACTCCAGCATAATAAATGATAGATTTAGACCAATTTATCAACAAACCAGAGGCCCTACAAAAGGATGATTATAATTTTTTATCTCTAACCACTCCCCAATCAAAGAAGTTGTCATTATTAACACATCGTTCACAAAGAACAAATGTAAGATCTTTACTAACCTTGAAACATTTACCCCATATAACTTCCCTTCTTCCTTTCCCTTTTTTAGTAGTAAGCTAAGACCTTCTTTAATAACCTCCTGCAGGATTTGCAAAAAGCAGAATCAATATAACTAATTTTTAGTCAGCATCAAGTATAAATGGAATTCCATATTGTTTCCTAGAGGCCAAAAGGCCCGATATACTTCATGTACAAGAGGATGTGGATAAAGAATAGTAATTTTCAGACAACATTTAAGTATAAATAAAATTCCTTATTGTTTCTTAAAAATAATTTAAGCTACTAACCTACAGTTAACATTTAAATATTGGCAACTCCAATAATTTTTTGTAATTGAGAATCATAAAACTACACGAGCTCTTTATACACACACACACACACACACACACACACACACACACACACTTATAATTCCTTGTAGCATTTCTTTGTATTTCACAATGGATTTCAATTTTCATTAGGCATGGTAATGCTTAAATAAAGTAACAATTAATATATTTTTCTACAAATAAAACCAAAACTCATATAATATTATTAATATATATTTTTTCAAATAAAATCAAAATATTATATGAATATTATCAAAATTTCTCAATTGCAATAATATTGATCTAGGTGGATATCAGTGGCCACTCACCTTTTCCAACTGACTCAAAACAGTTTTCTGACAATTTTGGTAATTTACTATTTTTAGCAGTTTTTCGGGTTCTTGAACTTCCGGAGCCGTTTGAGTCCCTAAACAACATTTTTTGGGTAAAATGAGGAGAAATATGTAATTTCCTTTGGTATTTTCCCCAAAATGAATCTCCTCGACGATACCTTTCCAACGACCTATCATGTGCCTAAAATGGAGATTATATGCAAAAGTTACACCCATGGGAAGTTGATGTACTAACTTACCCAAACGAGGCCCACATGACTTTTGGCGCTCCATATCCTAGGGTTAGGTTTTTGGATGTATAGGGTTTTACACATTCCTGTTTATTGTAAAAAGGCCTTTAGAGACTCATTGTAATCATCTTCTTGCGAATGAGAGTAGCTGTCACATCTCTTCTCAAAGATAAGCTGCCACCATTCTAGCGAGTCCTTCACTCTGTATTTTTACAGTCTCTGTACAATTATTTCATTAATAATAATCGTGTATTAATTTATCTATGTGTTTATGGTTGCATCTCTGATACATTTCTATTATATTATTGGATATCTGTGATATCTCTGTGAATTTCTTTATTATATCTCTGCTCTCATTTCGTGCTGAAAATAATCTAGATCAGTGGTATCAGAGCAAGTTGCTCTTGATCGTTTTTCAGTGCATGTCCCCGACAAGGTATGAGTACAGAAAGTTGGGTCTCAATCTTGTCTCTCTTGAGAAAAATTGTTCTCGCACACCCAAGAAACTGTCAATGGCGGAAGAAAAGAAAAATGACGCAGTAGACGATTCTATCAATCTATTGCTTGAGCAAGCTCTCACGCGATAGAGGGACGAAATGATGGAGATTTTTCCCCACATCCTTCAACACCTGCTGATAACATCAGGCACATCATCATCAAGCGGCCACTTTGGAGGCACCTCGCCTTTTAAGGTATAGGTCAATTTTGATATTCCTATATTTGAAGGTCAGATAGATGTGAATGCCCTAGATAAATGGTTAAATTTGTTAGAAGGTTATTTCTCTATTCACAATTTTTTCGACAGAGAAAATATCACCTTCTCACTCCTTAAATGTCTCCCCCATGTCAAACATTGGTGGAAAAATTACTAGGAGCAAAGTTCCACAGAGGAGTCTGGAATATATGGGGCTGAGCCCACTTGGGATTCTTTTGTGGATACGATAAAGGAACAATATTACCCTGGTGGAAACTATGAGGACCAATACATGAGATGGACCAAACTGTGGCAAGATAGGGGCCAAGAAGTTTTGGATTTCACCAATACCTTCCATACCTTGCGCACCAAGATGGGTATCAAAGACTCTGAGAAATATGTGGTTCTGAAATACTGTGGGGCTCTACACAGATACATCCAAACTGAAATGTATTTTCTGGACATCTCATCACTCGATTTTGCTTATCAATATGCTGTTAAAATTGAACAAAAGTTTAAGCACTAGAACAAATGAGATTTCAGATCTGCAAATCCACAAAAACCAAAGTATGAGAAAGATGTCCCTAACAAACACCTTCCTAAAAACCAGTCTAAGCCATAGGAAAAGAAGGGTCATGGAGAGACAAAGGACACCGGAAAATGGTGCGATTTCCACAAAATCCCCTGGAACAACACCGATGAATGTCGCTCAAAAAAGTCATTGGTGGTCGAGATCAAAGACAAGGAGCCGAACCCTGATTTAGAATCTGATTCTGAAAATACTGGTAAAAGATAGATCAAGGATGCAGACCCCACTGCTATTGTTGTGACCACAACAATTCAACCAGAAGAACCAATAAATCCAGAAGAGGGGGAGTTCCTTTTTTCATTCACATATGTGGGTGAAGGGGACCTCGCTGCATTTTATTGTTGATAGTGGAAGTCAGAAGAACCTCATCTCAACAGAGGTTGTCAAACAGTTGGGATTGTCGACAACACCACACCCGCAACCATACAACAATAGGTGGCTTCGCCAAGGACGAGATATTTGTGTCAGCTAGCAATGTCGATTGTCATATGGAATCCAACCCTTCCAAGATGAGGTATTATGTGATGTTTCCCCATTGGATGTCTGTGATTTTTTTTTGGGCTATCCATATATGTGGAAGCGCCATGCTACTTATGAGTCTCGACCCCATAGTGTCATTGTTACTCTAGAGGGTCATCGATACAAAATACTAGAGGTATTTCCAACTATTTTTCCACCTAAACAATGCCACAAGGTAGTATTTCATACTACAAAATTCAGCTTCTTCGCAATTTCTTTAAAAGGGGAACATAAGGATACTGCAACCACTACAACCTTGGCCCAAGCACCTTCTATCCAACAAAAGCAGGTCGAAAAGATTGTAGCAAAACAAAAAGATTCCTTATGCACACAGTGATCTCATGTAGCCAGACTGGTTGAAAATGTCCAACCCTTTTAGCCATAGGTTCGTTATAGCCTTCAACAAGCCAAGCAACGCAACTTCTCCAGCAAGACAAGCAGCTCATCAAGATGTAGATTCAAAAAACGTTTTTTCCTCTCGCTCGGGCACTCAACGCAATGGAGACCATTGCTTCCTAAGCAGGGAGGATTGATCTAGGTGGGTATCGATGGCCACCCACCTTTTCCAACTGACTCAAAACAATTTTCTAGCAATTTTGGCAATTTACTATTTTTAACAGTTTTTCGGGTTCCTGAACTTCTGGAGCCATTTTGAGGCCCTAAATGACATTTTTTGGGAAAATAAGGAGCAATATGGAAATTCCTTTGATATTTCCCCCCAAATGAATCTCCTCGACGATACATTTCCAACGGGCTATCATGTGCCTAAAACGGAGATCGTATGCAAAAGTTACAACCACGGGAAGTTGATGTACTAACTTACCCAAATGGGGCCCATGTGACTTTTGGCACTTCATCTCCTAGGGTTAGGTTTTGGATGTCTAGGGTTTTTGGAATTCATGTTTATTGTAAAAAGGCCTTCATACACTCATTGTAATCATCTTCTTGTGAATGAGAGTAGATGTCACATCTCTTCTCATAGATAAGTTGCCACCATTCTAGCGAGTCTTTCACTATGTATTTTTATAGTCTCTGTACATTTATTTCATTAATATAAATTGTGTATTATTGTATATATGTGTTTATGGTTGCATCTATGATACATTTATGTTATATTATTGGATAGCCGCGATATCTCTGTGCATTTCTTTATTATATCGCCGCTCTCATTTCATGCCGAAAATAATCCAGATCAAATATTATTTTAAATAAAACTTAAATCATTATATATTTTTTTAAATAAAGTCATGATGATAATATTTTTCATCAATAACAAGAGTTATCATAAATCCTTTTGTCCTATTGAATTTAGAATGGTAGATTCAATTTATAATCTTGTATTATCTCATTGAGTGTTTGATGATTCACCAATGGGCCTTCTTACCAACTCCTTTGGATACTCTCCTTCTCTAAAGACCCCCGAGTAACAATGGGGTCCAAGTTCTATTTTTATAGATTTTGTGGTCAATGTTATTTGTCCAATCCAAGAAAAAATATATTTTACATTTGCTTAATATTCACCCATCCATGTGTCACTCATATGCATAAGTGCACATGTAATTATCTATTTAAAATTATAAAATATTGAATTATCCTCACCCAACTCCCACATTTTTTATATTCTCTCCTATGTGTTACCTTAATCTTCTCATGGCTTCCTATTTCAGTGGTTACACGTGGAGTTACTAGTCTTACTTATTTATTAATTTAGTTTAACTTCTTTCAACCCACTTTTCTTTTCTAACTCTTCAATTTGAATTTAAATTCTTGTTTCTATATCCTCTACATGACTTATTCTTCTTAATATTTATATCCTCTACATGACTTATTCTTCTTAATATTTTTAATTAACTAAATTATCTTCCTTTTTATGATATACAAGATGATCCCAAATATTTATCGATGCCATTATCATTTAATTTATTTCCCCCTTTAGTAATATGCATAAACTATATAATCGTTTTCTTATTTATTAAAATGAATGTAAATTTTCTTTGATACTTTTCAATTTAACTTTCTTTCCACACTAGCATTTAACCATTCATATATGTTATAAAGGGTACCATATATCTCATGCCCTTCAAGAACTACCTAATTGTATTTCCAAGTGTCCAATGATTTGCATGCCCTTAAAGTATCCAACTTTTCTTARTGGAAAAWTRGTGCAACAATAGAGACTCTATTAACTCATTTTTGTTTCTCTTTGTTGAGATACTAATGATCATTGAAGAATTAGGTTATCACCTTATTGCATGCCTCTCATCTAATCATAGTGAGTGACCAAGTTTGTGACCTACTTTCATGACAACATGTAACCTCAGAGTAAAAGGACCCCTATCTTTTCAACTCATACGATGGGAATGAGTGCTAGTAGGTGAAAACTTGAACATTTCCCCTTCGCTCTTGATAATACTCTATACAATTCCACACAACCTCTTTACCCATGCGTGGATTGACCATCAGACATGTTTCCTATGCTTGCATAAATTACAATCAACACATCATTAATTTGCATAATCCAAATCAAAATATAACATAATCACACAACTTTTGTTGTTCCTAACTCAATCTAAAGTCCAATAAAATGTGGGTACAATCCCGTATCAATGCACTTCTCTGGTTTCCTATCACACTAGGAAAACCATTAATAACATCTACAAATTAATGTATCCAACATGTTCATTTCAATTCATCGAAAACATAGAAATCAATATCACCAGTTGCATCATATCAATGCACATTTAATTTATCTATCATATCGTAAAAACTTTTAAATAAAGCAATTCAATAATCGTGATTTTAACCCAATCATATTTAATCAAAAATTCAAGTTTCATCGTCACAATATCGGTAAAATAAATATGTATCATTATAAACAAATTCCCTCAAATAATAATGTTTAGTCGATCTCAAAAGTCAAATAAAATGGGGTACTAACAATTAACCAAAACCAACTTTTCTACAAATCTTTAATTCTAATGAAAACATCTAATTTCATTGTTATAATCATTAATAACTAAATGATAAAAAATTTCCAAGGAAATCCCCATGAAGAAGCCCAAGGAATGATTTCTCACATTGAACATGGATGGCATTCCTAATAAACTCGTCAAGATAGATTGTTGTGTCTCACTCATAGGAGTTCAAACTAGAAACCTACTACCATGAAACTAACCAAATGCCCAACAACATTGGTAACAACTAAGTAAGATAACCTCTTAAGATATTAACTAAATGATATAAAACATTATTAACTAAAAGATATCATTAAAAGAAAAGCGAGGATGAAATTATGTCTAGACCTTTCCTTGGGTTCCAAAGAACCAATACTTACTAACCTCTTTATCCGATAACTCAATCTTATCACCATTGTCATATAGTACCATCAACAAGTTGTTCATGGTCCCTTTCTTTTCCATGTGAAAATCACCATTACCATGTTTGAGTTCCCTGTGTAAAAAAAAAAGTCTTTAGCATTTTTATTGAACATTGGATCTATACAATGTTGAGTTAGATTCTTGGTTTTTCGTTGGTACTTTGTTTTTAGAGAGTTTTCAACATCTTTATAATTATGGCTAATCTTCTTTGCTTTGTTTGTTTTTTTTTTTCCTCGAACTTATCTCATTTTGACTTATTTGCACTTGAAGAAACTCCACTACAATGGTTTATTCTTTAGGTAGACACAACCAAAAGGAAATATAATTTAATAATAAAAGATTTTTAATAATATGTACCGATTAACAAAATAGATTAATAAAATTCAAATATACAATTTAATAAAAACAAATTGTGAAAACATTGATACTAATTATAAAATCTAAATCCTCTAAATTATAATTATTAAATAAAAACATTTTTTGATTGATTAAAAAATTCCATTTTTAAAAACAAACAAACAACGTATTCATTTTATTCCAAGAAAATGTACCCCATTTATTTTTCTTACACAACTCCTATTTCATAATATTTACACATGGTGAATGAAATATTAGGAAGGAAATCTATTTATTTTGTAAGGCATGTATGAGAATCTTATTAAATTGCATCCCAATCATCCATCTCATAATTGCATATCTTAGTCAAGGCATGCTTCAGAATATTATTAAATTCCTTCATAGTGTCATAGGAAAGGCATTGGTTCTGTGGTTCTTAAAACCTCACAAGAAGGCCTTCATCCCCAATAGGAGCCAGTGTTATCTCCTCAAATAAATTGATGGAGATTTTGCTTTTTAGGTGATAGATTGTGGTCCAAATATTTATTTCTAAATTTCTTTAGGTATGTTAGAGCGTCTATCTTCTGTAAATAAACTTGGAAAGAAATTTTGATTTGGTTTTGTCAAGAAAAAGAGAGAATCTTAGGTTTTGGTGGTTTAGGCGAGCTTGAAAAGTGCTCATTAACCACCGGAAGCCTTCGTTCTTGGTAGTTAAGTGGGAAAAGAAAAAGCCCAGTTAACCACTGAAAAGGTTTCCATGGAAAAGAAAGAAAAGCCTGTGCTTTCACACGAGCTAGCTGTCAATTGGTGAAATCATGAAGACATAACCACTGAAAGTCCATGGAGGTGGTGAGGTATGCATGTTATTATTGCATCTATCTGAAGATTGATACCCTGTTGTCCTTTTAACTACATTTGTCATTTTAGAATTAAGGCTCGGAAGAGACACAAAAACTCATGTGTGATTCCCGACTAACAGAAGTGATTAGTCACATGGCCCCTCATTATCTCCAGTTACAAGGATACAGATCCATTATGACCCTAATTAATCTCTTTTTTCATTCCATTAATTACCAATTCGAATCCGAGAGTCATTGTGATAGTCTTGAGCCCGTGATTTCATCAAGTAAACGCATACTCAGAGGCCATAATCCCGTTTTTTTGGTGATTGCCAAGTGGAGTTCGAGTTAAGCAAATGGTTATCGAGCCAATTGTCATACCAATCAAGCCAAGTCGAGTCATCAAGTAGTTTGAATTTCATATTGCTTCAATTTGATTTTATATCTCACCTAAACTCGAAATTTTTAGCCTGTTTTCAGGAAGTCTGTTGTTTAGATTTGGTTAGTGGTTGAGCTACACAATCAGAACTATGAGTCACCCTGTCTCATTTCTTTTACTCTGAGTCATACTCGCTGTCACCCTAAATAATAGAGTCTTTGTCTCCCTGGCATGAAGATTTTCCTAAATCACAGGTATAGGTCAATAATTACTAAATGACGAAAGCAAGGCAAGCCCTAAGGGATGAATTGGATGGAGTTTGGTACCTTGAGGCTCACCCTGAGGTGCCCGAGTTCTTCAGGCAAACTGGAGTCTATGCATATTGTGAAAAACTGATAGATTTTCACCAACAGGTGTCTGAAACCTTTTCTATATCGTATGATGGAAGAGAAGCAACAGTCGGAAAAGAGGAGTTTATGGTTGATGAGGCAGCCATAGCTGAGTTCACTGGTCTCCCTAGAACAGGGGATTGCTAGTTAAAATCAACTATGCCTTAAAACATTGAATTTAGATCCTACCTACAGCCTCTGCATAAGGATCTTATATGGAAAAAAGACATACCAATGTATTATCTGGAACCTAAGTGGCAATCTCTCGTGAAGGCAATCTTTGTCTATATCACCTGTGAAGGTAGATGCAACAGGGTTATGTTTTACCACTTTAAGCTATTGAACCATTTCACAGGCAGGTCTCACATCAATTTTCCTTTCTACCTGCACAAAGCTCTCACAAAAATGGCCAGACAAGTCAAGGCAAAGCCTACCAAAGTGGCCAGCAGGTTGTCACACCAAGGGTTGATTACACTCATTATTAAAGATTCCTTGAAGAAGAAACAAGTGGACTGGAATTACTTCCTATTTTGGAATGAGTTCCAAACTAATTTTCAATAGGATGAAAAGGGGAAGAAGTATGTTGCTAAGAAGTCCATCACCCCTAAAAGTAGTCGAAGAAAAAGGAAGGCTATCTCGCCTCCAAGAGAGCCGACAGAACCATCTTCTGCTAAAAGAAAAAGAACCAAAAGGAAATTACAGCTTAGTAAAGAGAGTGAGCAGACTAGGGACCTCATTGAAGGAGATAACCCCTTGAACTTACCATACAGTGACTCAGAGCCAAAGCAGGAGTTAGCAGAGACACAGGGTGAGGAATAGGTTGAGCAAGTTGCAGAATATTATCCCAACTTTCCCTCACCAACTCCTCCAGATGAACACAGTCAACCATTAGCAAAATCTTCTTCAAGCAAGCCTAAAGCATCCAAGAATCAGAAAATCAATAAACTTATGAAACAGATCTATGAGATGGAATTTTTAGAAAGAGTCATTAAAAAAGAAAATATAAACTTGACTGAAAGAAATGCATAACTTTTTAACATGAAGCAAAGTCTCAAGGAAAAGCATGATAAAATCAAGGACAGGAACAGGGTGTTGATAAGAGAGAACATGAAGTTGTACAGGAAGGTTAGACTTCTAAGACTAAAGTTAAAAGAGTCTCAGCCTCCAACACAGGATCAATCAGGTTTGGAAACTCTAGCCAAGTTAGCTACAACAATGGTGGATATACCACAGTCTTCCACACATCAAGTTAAAGCTCGCAGATCTGTACGAGGAAGAGTTGCATAATCAAAGAGGCCTTAAACACTCAACAAAGCATTAAGGTAATCAATTTTTGCAATTTTGAAGTTTTGGACAAAGCTAAGTTTTCGGTGGTTTAGGCGAACATGATGACTGTTCATTAACCACCGAAAGCAGAGCTTTCAGTAGTTAATACACCCAGAATTCCTCTATGTTAACCACCGAAACTTGTAATAGGCCAGAGAAAGCTAAATTTTGCACAGATCGAGGTTTTACTAATCCAAATCATTTGAAAACACTTGTAATGGATAGATGTTGAATTATAGATTCAGATTCAACATCCACTTTTGGTGTATAAGGATTAGAAAAGGTAACCAAGTTGGTTTTGGTACCTATTTTTGGTGGCAACAAATTAGGATTTTTGCACAACTTAGCAAATTCAAATTTTATCTCTTGGAAGAGTCATCAATCAGTCTTGGAAGGCTATTCTACACTACACAAGGACTCTACAAGATCTGAAGACCATGAAATGTGGAATTGACCTCATTTTGAGGATCATCCCTTATCTTTTACAAGTTAGTTTTGAATTTCTATTTTAGGCATATTTGATCCATTAATTCAGGATCTAGATACTGTGTTGTAAAAGCTATAAAGCTAAAAACAGAAGATGAACTAAGGGTTCGATTTTGAGTTCTACATTCTACTGTTTTGTATGAAAGACATTTTCTTTAATATATCAAGCCTGCAAGATTTTTTCATTTGTTATTGTCAGACCCTCTTTCATCTTTGTCTATGCATATGAGTGGAATTCGTTCTTTTGTCTCTGTTTAATGGTCCTATGGTAATTTTCATCTTACTTTTGATTGTTAAGCAAGAATCATAAGCATCTTTGGCTAGTTTTTTGACCCATCATATATATGGTTTATGTATGTTTTGGTTAACCGATTGGTTTTCTTATCCATTTGTTATACAAATCTATCTGATAAATAGCTCTTGAAGGCCTTGTATTGCATGAGTATAGTTTTACTGTCTTGAAAATAACATCCAGAGATTAAGATATTCATCTTGATCCAAACCCACACCTATTATTGAGAAAATAGTTTCCAAAAAAATTAAGTTACCAGGCATCTCTGACTTACAGCCTAGGAGAGTTTTCTGGAGTGATAACAAATTGGCGTCGTTGTCGGGGAACAAAGAGATTGAAGCCCAGCTTCCTTTGGAGATGACATAGATCCAGCTTTGATGATAGAAAAATCCTAGACATCATTTGGGTTGTAATCATTTATCTAGCGACTCCATTGGAACGAAGTGGCTTTGAAAAGAGCTCACACTAGGGAAAACCAAGAAGGCCCATTGGCAGCACCAGTTCTAGACCCTGAGAAGATCACAAGTAGGGGAAAGGTTTTACAAAGACAAGATTTCAGATATGCAAAGACATCAAATCCAGGTATTCAAACCGACACTTCTTCTTTCATATCTAAAAGACCTCTAGTTGAATCCCTTGCTGTTGAAACTCATAGTTCTCAGAAAATTGAAATTGTATCCAAAAGATTGAAGGTTGAGGAGCCTTCAGTTTCCTCTAATGTTACAGACTTTGTTTTTGAGCATGATATTACATCCAACCTTAAAGAGGTAATTACAGGATCCCCTCAGCAAAAAGAAACCTCTTCTTCTTCTTCTTTGAATTCCTCACCCACAAAGCCTATAGAGGGTGTTTTCTATACTCATATTAATCTGCCCATTCTCGAAGATATTTTACATGATCTTTCCTCTAAGGGAGAAGAAATCTTAGCTTTATTTCTTGGTCATTTTTACAAGGCCTCTTATTTTCCACCCATTTCTGAAAATTTTTCTCAAAGTGAAGTGAGACAATCATTTTTATTAAACTCAGCCATCCCATCTCAACCTTCATCTCCTGAAAATTATTCCTCTGTATCAACCCCTAAGATTTCCATGGTTGTCCCTTTAACCAAGATGGAACAAATCTTAGCAAATAGGTATGCTCCACTTGTCTTTCCCAATCCCTTATCTACCATGCCAACCAGAGATTATCAGAAATATATGCCAAACTTTACCGGAGTTGGGGATTATACTATCGAAGAACATATAGAAGCCTTTTATGCTTATGCTGAAAATATTAATATTTCAGAAGAAGATGTGTGGACCAGAGTTTTTGTGCAGAGTTTGGATGGCCAAGCCAGGAAGTGATTCAAAGAGCTACCAGCAAATTCAGTGACAGGTATTGAGAAACTATACGAGGTGTTCTTAAAACACTGGGGAGAAAGAAGAGATCTTATATATTACATTTATGAATTTGGAAACCTAAGAAGAGAAGACGGGGAGTCAGTCTCAGACTTCATCAAAATATTCAATAGAATGTTTGGCAAGATCCCTGCAGAGATCAAGCCAAGTGACGCATCAACAAAGATCACATTTTCTGCTGCTTTTGATCTAGACTTTTGTTTAATCCTTAGAGAAAGAAGATCAGCCACACTTGCTTTAATGCAAGATGCTGCTCTCGAAGTCGAATCAAATATTATGGCATCTCAGAAACTCAAAGGAAAATTTGAGAGAAAGAAGTTTTTTGTTGAGCCCCCTTCTTCTTCTAATAGGAAAATGGAAAAGATGGCCAAGATGTTGGACAACTTGACATCTGAAATGTCAAAATTGAAGATTCAGAGTCAGCAACCAGCAAGGATAAAAGAGCCAAATGATTTTGTCCCTAGAAATCCAAATGCAATCAACAAGTCCAGATCCTTCAGAGAGACAAGAATGCAGCTGATGATCAAAGAATCGGACCCCCTTTCCAAAATGCAATGCTAGAAGAGGAACAACAACTATCTCATGATGAAGTTGAAGAAGTAGATGACATAAATTGTTTTGGTGACAAAAATGATTCCTCCTTTTTGACACAAGTAGATTATGAAGAAGCCCAGATGGATCAGGAGATTCATGAGGCAAGTATTGAAGAATCTGTCTATCAAACAGATGATCAGCAAGGTTATAATTTAAGATCTAAAAATGCTACCCCTAAACCATTTCCCGCTGCTCCTGTGAAGAAGAAAGAAGTTGTTGCCAAGAAGCCTACTGCTCCTATAAAGAAGACCCCTATTTTTGTAAAACAACAGCAGAAGCAATCTCAGCCCCAAGTCAAGGAGCAAGCTATCCTCAAAGCTCCTTCTAATGAGGTAAAAACTTATGAAAAGTCATCATACTCTTTCAATTTCGAATTAGAAATTCAGAAAGTAAAAATACCTATGACATTGACTGAACTTATGAAGAATGACATTTTCAAGTCTCCCATCCTGAAGTCCCTTGAACCAAATACCTCTTCATCTGCTGATTTTGTAAACTTACAAGATGACAAGCCAATAGTAACTATAGGGCCTATGATAGAAGATCAAGATGACTCTTGTCCACCTTTCTATATATCCCTAAATGTTCATGATAAGATCCTTCACAACTGCTTGCTTGATTCAGGAGCATCACATAATCTTATGCCTAAGGAGATGGGAATTAAAGGATTAAAGGTGTTTGGAGACATAGATCTCATCATACAACAAGTAAACAGTACTTTCCAAGCAAATCATGTCAGATTGAAGGCCTATAGGGATGAGGTATGGAAAATCAGGGATTCTTTTTCCATTTTTGACATTTATTATATAACCAGAGATATGAATCATCTTGCATATTCCCTTGTTGTTTCAGACAGTCTTTTTATTCCTCCCATGCCTCCCAGGCTCAATTATGAAATCCAAGTCAAATATAGACCATCTTTGTCCGACAATATTAAATACTGGAAATTTTTTGAAGATGATGATGAACTTAATAGATTTCTCCAGGTGGTAGATGAATTTTCTGATATGCATGTTGACCAGCAAAATCAAAATGTAGAGGAATCTCAGAAGCCTAAGCTAAAACAAAAATTGGGTCAGCATGAGATTGTTCAACAGCCTAACAATTATATACCTCATGGTTTGGTACCTCTTGAAAAGCTATTCGATCATAACGATGTCCCTTACAAGCCACATAAGAAGGAAAAAGAGCCTGATGTTCATGAGCACAACATAGGAAGTGAAAGCCAGCCTAAATTCATAAATCTATCCTCTGAATTGACTGCTGATCAGAAGTTCGAGTATTGCATCATTTTGAAAGAATTCTCTGACGTTTTCTCTTGGAAATACAGTGATCTGAAAACTTATGACCCTGAGATCATTCAACATAATATCCCACTTGAAAAGGACACCATCCCTTTCAAACAAAAGCTCAGACCTATCAGCCCACTTCTTTTGCCTATAATTGAAAGAGAAATAAAAAAACTTCTTGATGCTAAGATCATAATCCCTTTAAGATACTCTAAATGGATTGAAAATCTAGTAATAGTGAGAAAGAAAAATGGTGAGGTCAGGTTATGTGTGGACTTTAGAAACTTAAACAGATGCTCAAAGAAAGATAACTATCCCCTACCTAAGATGGAACATTTGCTACAAAGAATTTCAGGGGCTACTGTTATGTCTTTCCTGGATGGTTTTTCTGGCTACAACCAGATTTTTGTCCATCTTGATGACCAAGAGAAGACTACTTTTACTACTTCTTGGGGTACCTTCATGTATGCCAAAATGCCATTCGGATTAATGAATGTCGGGGCCACTTTTCAAAGGGCCATGGACATAGCTTTCGTGGGTGAGAAGGACAAGTTTGTTCTCATCTATCTCGATGACATCATAGTTTATTCTAGCAGTCATGAAGAGCATCTAAAGCATTTAAAAAGAGTTTTTCTGAAGTGCAGGCAATTTGGAATTTCATTGAATCCAAAAAAGTCCCATTTTGCTCTCAGGAAAGGCAAGCTCCTAGGTTACATTGTCTCAGCAGAAGGCATGAAAATTGATCCATCTTGGGTGGAAGAAATTCAGAGGTTTTCCTTACCAAGGTCGAAAAAGGATATTCAATCTCTGCTCGGTAAGATTAATTTTGTTAGAAGATTTGTTCCAAATTTTGTCGAGCTAGTAAAACACATAACATGTATGTTGAAAAAGGGATTTGAGATAAAATGGACAGACAATGCAAGGAATTCATTTCAGGATATCAAACAGGCTATCATGGAATCCCTAACTCTAATCAGTCTGGATTACAACAAGAGTTTCTATATTTTTTCCTTCGCTTCTTATGACACGGTGGCAACAATGTTGTTACAGAAAGATGATGACAGTATGGATCACCCAATTGCCTTCTTCAACAAAAAACTCAGAGATGTTGAACTAAGGTATGATCCTATTCAAAAACAAGCCTATGCTCTCATAAAATCTTTAAAATATTTCATAATTTATATCCTCCACTCAAAAGTCATTGCATATGTTCCTTCACCCTCTGTGAAAGATGTTTTGACTCAGCCTGATATTGATGGAAAACGAGCTAAATGGATCGCAAAGTTAATTGAGTTCGACATAGAAGTAAAGCCCCCCAAATTGGTAAAAGGCCAAGGCCTTGCTAAGATTTTAACGAAGGAAAATCATGAGTTGTTGGATATAAATTTCATTGGGGAAAATTCAACGAGTTTGCAGACCGAGGTGGCAGCAGAAGGACAACATAACAATCAAGAGGTGGCGGAGCATTTGTCTTCTTTTGAATGGTACTCGGGTATTATACATTTTTTACAAAAGCTAGAGGTTCCTCCTGAACTTAGCATGACTCAAGCCTGAGCCCTTAAGCTCAGAGCCATCAAATGTTGCATTTACAATAATCTGTTATATTGGAAAGACCCTGCTAGTTTACTACTCATATGTCTAGACAAAGAAGAGTCAGTGGAAGTTATACATCAGTTTCATTCAAGTGTTTGTGGAGGTCATCATTACTGGAAGACCACAGTTCATAAAATTCTAAGGGCTAGGTACTATTGGCCTTTTCTTTTCTCAGATGTGTGTGCCTTCATCAAAGCTTGCGATAAATGTCAAAGATTCACAGGAAAACAACAACTAAAATCTCTGCCCCTAAGACCTATAGTAGTGAATGGCCCTTTTCAGTAGTGGGGTTTAGATTTTACAGGCGAGATAAATCCTTCGTCTAGTAGTGAACATAAGTGGATCTTAGTGGCCACAAATTATTTTACAAAATGGATAGAGGAAGTTCCCACCAGGAATGCCACTCATCAGGTTGTCATGAAATTTCTTTATGAAAACATCTTGAGCAGATTTGGTTGCCCCAAAAGGATGGTAACAGATAATGCAACAGCTTTCAAAGCTGATGCATTGGTTGACATGTGTGAATCAATGGGCATCCAATTAGTACATTCAACCCCCTACTACCCTCAAGGTAATGGCCTAGCCGAATCATCCAATAAGAGCTTAATTAGAATCATCAGAAAGCTGTTAGAGGAGAACAAAAAGAATTTGGATTCTAAACTAAAATTTTCTCTGTGGGCAGACAGAGTAACTATCAAAAAATCCATAGGAACCTCTCCATTCAAATCGGTCTATGGAACTAATGCCATTTTTCCTGTTCAGTTAATTTTACCAGTGGCTAAATTTTTTCAGGAAGAGCAAACTGAGTCAAATGATATGGTAAGAAGAATGATCGATTTGGTAGAACTGTAGCAAGTCCACGAACATTTAGTGGAAAAATCAAAGGCTCATCAAAAGAGGATCAAGGATACTTTTGATAGGAAGGCAAAGGTAGATAATTTTCAAGTTGGTGATTGGGTTCTGAAATGGGACGCCCTCAGACAGGATAAAGGCAAATACAACAAGTTCGATTCTTTGTGGATCGGTCCTTTCATGATAATTAAAGTACATCACAACAACACATTCATTCTACAAAGTATGGGAGGTGAAGAAATGATCGGTGGCCCAATCAACGAGCGATTTCTAAAACTCTATTTTGTCTAAGGCTGTGAAGCCTGGTCATTGTAATTTTATTTTTAGTCTTTATTTTTACAGAATAACTCCATGCCCAATGGAAACACTAGCAGATAGTTTTAAGTTTTCTTTTTTCAGGAAAGGCATTGGTTCTGTGGTTTTTGAAACCTCACTGGGAGGTTTTCATCCCCAATAGGAGCCAGTGTTATCTTCTCAAATAAATTGATGGAGATTTTTCTTTTTAGGTGATAGATTGTGGTCCAAAAATTTATTTCTAAATTTCTTTATGTATGTTAGAGAGTCTATTTTCTATAAATAAACTTGGAAAGAAATTTTGATTTGGTTTTGTCAAGCAAAAGAGAGAATCTCAGGTTTTGGCGGTTTAGGCGAGCCTGAAAAGCGCTCATTAACCACCGAAAGCCTTCGTTCTCAGTAGTTAAGGGGGGAAAGCAAAAGCCCAGTTAACCACCGAAAAGGTTTCCATGGAAAAAAAAGAAAAGCACGTGCTTTCGCATGAGCTAGCTGTCAATTGGCGTAATCATGAAGACATAACCGCAGAAAGTCCATGGAGGTGGTGAGGTATGCATGTTATTATTGCATCTATCCGAAGATTGATTCCCTGTTGTCCTTTTAACTCCATTTGTCATTTCAGAATTAAGGCTCGGAAGAGACACAAAAACTCATGTGTGATTCCCGACTAACAGAAGTGATTAGTCACATGGCCCCTCATTATCTCCAGTTACGAGGATACAGATGCATTATGAAACTAATTAATCTTTGTTTTGATTCCATTAATTACCAATTCGAATCCGAGAGTCATTGTGACAGTCTTGAGCCCATGATTTCATCAAGTAAACGCATACTCAGAGGCCATAATCCCGTTTTTGTGGTGATTGCCAAGTGGAGTTCGAGTTCAGCAGATGGTTATTGAGCCAATTTTCATACCAATCAAGCCAAGTCGAGTCATCAGGTTGTTTGAATTTCATATTGTTTCAATTTGATTTTATATCTCACCTAAACTTGAAATTTTCGGCTTGTATTCAAGCAGTCTATTGTTTAGATTCGGTTAGTGGTTGAGCTATGCAATCAGAACTCTGAGTTACCTTGTCTCATTTATTTTACTCTGATTCATACTCCCTGTCACCCTAAATCATAGAGTCTTTGTCTCCCTGGCACGAAGATTTTCCTAAATCACAGGTACAGGTCAGCAATTACTAAATGCCAAAAGCAGGGCTAGCCCTAAGGGCTGAATTGGATGTAGTTTGGTACCTTGAGGCTCACCCTGAGGTGGCTGAGTTCTTCAAGCAAACTGGAGTCTATGCATATTGTGAAAAACTGGCAAATTTCCACCAACGGGTGTTTGAAACCTTTGCTATCTTGTATGATGGAAGAGCAACAACAGTGGGAAAAGAGGATTTTGTAGTTGATGAGGCAGCCATAGCTAAGTTCATTGGTCTCCCTAGAATAGGGGATTGCTGGTTCAAATCAACTATGCCTTAAAAAATTGAATTTAGATCCTAACTACAGCCTCTGCACAAGGATTTTATATGGAAAAAAGACATACTAATGTCTTATTTGGAACCTAAGTGGCAATCTCTCCTAAAGGCAATCTTTGTCTATATCACCTGTGAAGGTAGATACAACAGGGTTATGTTTTACCACTTTAAGCTATTGAACCATTTCACAGGCATGTCTCCCATCAATTTTCCTTTCTACTTGCACAAAGCTCTCACAAAAATAGCTAGACAAGTCAAGGCAAAGCCTACCAAAGTGGCCAGCAGGTTGTCACACCAAGGGTTGATTACACTCATTATTAAAGAGTCCTTGAAGAAGAAACAAGTGGACTGGAATTACTTCCTATTTTGGAATGAGTTCCAAACTAATTTTCAATAGGATGAAAAGGGGAAGAAGTCTGTTGCTAAGAAGTCCATCACCCCTAAGAGAAATCAAAGAAAAAGGAAGGCTATCTCACCTCCAAGAGAGCCGACAAAACCATCCTTTGCTAAAAGAAAAAGAACCAAAAGGAAATTACAGTTTAGTAAAGAGGGTGAGCAGACCAAGGACCTCACCGAAAGAGATAACCCCTTGAACTTACCATACAGTGACTCAGAGCTAGAGCAGGAGTTAGCAGAGACACAGGGTGACGAAGAGGCTGAGCAAGTTGCAGAAGATTATCCCAACTTTCCCTCACCAACTCCTCCAGATGAACACAGTCAACCATTAGAAAAAGATTCTTCAAGCAAGCCTAAAGCATCCAAGACTCAGAAAATCAATAAACTTCTTAAACAAATATATGAGATGGAAGTTTTAGAAAGAGTCATTAAAAAGGCAAATACAGACTTGATTGAAAGAAATGCAAAACTTTTTAACATGAACCAAAGTCTCAAGGAAAAGCATGATAAAATCAAGGACAGGAACAGGGTGTTGATAAGAGAGAACATGAAGTTGTACAGGCAGCTTAGACTTCTGAGGATAAAGTTAAAAGAGTCTTAACCTCCAACATAGGATCAAATAGGTTTGAAAACTCTAGCCAAGTTAGCTACAACAATGGTGAATATACCATAGTCTTCCACACAACAAGTTAAAGCTCGCAGATCTGTACGAGGAAGAGCTACATCATCAAAGAGGCCTTGAAGACTCAACAAAGCATCAAGGTAATTGATTTTTGCAATTTTGAAGTTTTGGACAAAGCTAAGTTTTCGATGGTTTAGGCGAACAGGACGATTGTTCATTAACCACCGAAAGTAGAGCTTTCGATAGTTAATACACCCAGAATTCCTCTATGTTAACCACCGAAACCTGTAACTGGCCAGAGAAAGCTAAATTTTGCACAGATCGAGGTTTTACTAATCCAAATCATTTGAAAACACTTGTAATGGATAGATGTTGAATTATAGATTTAGATTCAAGATCCATTTTTGGTGTATAAGGATTAGAAAAGGTAACCAAGTTGGTTTTGATACCTATTTTTGGTGGCAACAAATTAGGATTTTTGCAGAACTCAGCAAATTCAAATTTTATCTCTTGGAAGAGTCATCAATCAGGCTTGGAAGGCTATTCTGCACTGTAGAAGGACTCTACAAGATCTTAAGACCATGAAATGTGGAATTGACCTCATTTTGAGGATCATTCCTTATCTTTTACAAGTTAGTTTTGACTTTCTATTTTAGGCATATCTGATCCATTAATTTAGGATCTAGATACTGTGTTTTAAAAGTTATAAAGTAAAAATAGAAGATGAACTAAGGGTTCAATTTTGAGTTCTACATTCTACTGTTTTGTATGAAAGACATTTTCTTTAATATATCAATCCTGCAAGCTTCTTTCATTTGTTATTGTCAGACCCTCCTTCATCTTTGTCTATGCATATGAGTGGAATTCGTTCTTTTGTCTCTGTTTAATGGTACTATGGTAACTGTCATCTTACTTTTGATTGTTAAGAAAGAATCATAAGCATCTTTGGCTAGTTTTTTGACCCATCATATATATGGTTTATGTATGTTTTGGTTAACCGATTGGTTTTCTTATCCATTTGTTATACAAATCTATCTGATAAATAGATTTTAAAGGCCTTGTACTGCATGAATATAGTTAGACTGTCTTGAAAATACAATCCAGAGATTAAGATATTCATCTTGATCCAAACCCACACCTATTATTGAGAAAATAGTTTCCAAAAATATTAAGTTACCAGGCATCTCTGACTTACAATCTAGGAGAGTTTCCTGGAGTGGAAACACTAGGAATGGTTACGTTAACCTCCACCGAACCTGTACTTTGTTGGATTTAATTGCTTAGGATCAGAACAACCCTCTAACACGGGAATGAATTACAGTTAGGATGGTAGGTGGAAAGACCTCCTCAAGGGTTAATCATGGGATGGGGCAGACCGCCCATCTGTAAGGCTTCCAGACCTGACCAGAGACTGGGAATTTGGGACACATGCAATCTTGCTGGAAAATGAAAGAAAGGAAAGCATGGGGGTCAAGGAGGAAATTTGCAAAGAGTGCAAAGGCGAGGGTCGAAGCTCTCGAGTCCGAGGAAGGACTGAAAGAGGAAAGTGAGTTCTGATCACAAAAAATAGAGATTGAGTCGGGAGAAGGAGAGTAACCTTCGTCCCTATCTATTTATGTACTGGGAGAAGGAGAGTAACATTCATCCCTAACTTTCATTGACCTGGAAGAAAGAGATTGAATCTCAAAACATCATGGAATAAGCTCGAGGGTGGCCAGTGGTAAAGCCATTGGGAGTGACTGAGCCTATGGTTGGGTGGAAATGAGCAACCCTTTTAGCAGTTGCATCTTGCCTTATGGTTCTGATAAGTGTTTTCATGCCTGTTCCTTTGAATGGGAAATAATGGATACATGCATGTATTTATATGTCTATAAATGGTTTCTGTATTGAAATGATTAAGTTATGAGTATGTGTTTGTTCCCTTGATAACTTATGCTTCTTTTTGACTTTCCATATGCTCCAGTTTAATTCCTCGAAGGCGCTTTCCCAGGGAATTACAACACAATTCCCGAGTCAGAGAAAACCTCTTGGTACTGCTACCGTTTCGGTAACCTCAAGTGTTTACCTTGCCCTATTTCAGAGCTTAAAGTTCTGTGTTAAGTACCTATACCAGATCTGCAAATATACTTCAGAAATAATCAAGAATAAACCATAAACCATTCACCATAACATGAACACAAGAAATAGAGAAAACCCTTGAGGTAGGGTAACACCATATATTAATCCTTATGGAAGGATAAAACTCCTCAAGCAATCCTTGCTTGT
>JASDQU010308232.1:0-13522 GCA_032191745.1 Picea mariana
CTCTTCTTCATTCACTCCGAGCAGGTATCAGGATGGAGATCAAGTTGAACTGGCACCTAGAGAACACAATGATCCCTTCTGCAGCTAAACCCAGCGCTTTGGCCTTTTGCACAGCTCTTTTTACCACCCCCAAGTGACCACAGGCTGTGACCTTGTGCCTATCTTCAAAGGTGCTTTCGGCGCCTTGCGTCTCGCGGCTGGGAGGAGGCTGGTCTTCGATCTTAAGAGTTGCGAGGAGCGAGGAGGTGAGGAGCTTAATCACGCACCACGTGTTCTTCTGGGTGGACGACTGAGATCTTCTCGACAATACTGTGGGCCCAAGCCCTGGATGCCCTCGACACTTCGCATGTCACGGCTGGGAGGAGCTTGTCTTTGACCTTCAAAATTGCGAGGGGTGAGGAGGCGAGAAGCCCAATCGCGTGCCAGGTGTCCACTTCAGATGGACAGCTGAGATCTCCTCGGCGATACTGTGGGCCCGGGCCCAAAATTCTCTCGGCACTTTGCATCTCGCGGATCCTAACACCAATACCTCAGGACTTCTTGTGGCAAGATCCCGAGGCTTCGTGCCACCTGTATTCCACTCGCCGACCCTGCTATGGCCCCCACTTCCTCCAGCTGTCGGGATATCGCTTCTCGCAATCTCGCGATCCCCGCGCCCAAATTCTCGAGCCTTTTCTTGTGAGGCCCCGATAGGCGATCCCACGTGCGGATCCAACGGTTCTCCTTGATCCAGATCCAACGGTTATCCACCTTCTCGCTTCTCGCGCCCTCGCGACTTGAGTACCCAATATTTGGGTCTTTACCCTGCGAACTCCCGAGTTCGCGAGATCACCGATCTCCGCCACCTGTCCTCCTCAGATGGACGGCTCCTGTCTTCTCACTACTTCGTGTCTTGCGATCTCGCGCAACCAAAGGATATGGTCCGCCCTTCGAACTCATGAACCCCGAGTTCAAGAAATGAACCCACGCATCAACTAATCACGATCAACGGCCCTCGCTACTTCGCGAGTTCTCCACAGAGACTTCTGGCCGTCCTCCTCTCTGAAGACTTCTGCGCTGTACTTGGCGTGACTCGGCTGACTTGGATGCTGCCGACGACATTTTGCCCGCTCGCTTGACCTGCTACTTGGAAAAAACAGGAATTCTTCCGTGCTGCGCTTAAGCATTTCTTGCAACTCGCAGACCCGAATGCTCTCGAACCCATGACAAGAATTATCGCTAACACCCTCGACCAAGTTTTGAGGAAATCTTGGTCAGTTTTGACCACTTTTTGGACTTCGACGTAGTGATCGAGGAAGGTGCACCCAGGAAGATCTGAGATCGTAGATCTCACTTGTTTTTTGGGCTATGTGGACCCAACAAGGGGTTCCTTAGGATTTTTTTAATGGGTTATGGGATATCGGCCCAGGGGTTTACCCCTATTTAGGCCTTTTTGTAAAGGATTGTAAAAGTATAAATAAGTAAGATTGTAAGGTAGAAGTAGTCAAAAAAGCGATGTAAGGGACTTAGAGAGCGAAGTCTAAGTGGCTAAGTTCAAGTAGTTCTGAGTGCTTAGTGCAATAGAAAGTGTATGTAAGGCTTTGTGCTTGATAGAGGAGTTGGCTCTGTGCCGTGACCTAATTTTGGGAAGGAGGATCTGGTACTCAGTGCGCAGATCTCCTGTCCTCTGCGAAGCTTGGCTCTATGGCTTAGTGCACAGGAGTAGATGAATGTAAGAGATTGAAGAACAATAAAGAAGACATAGCAGTTGGTGGACATAGCCCCACACCGGGGTGAACCACATATATCTTGTGCCTTTGGTGTGCTTTATGCTATGTTGTGTTTGTCATTTATCTTCTTAGTGATTTTGTTAGTATGTATAATGGATAGATCATATGTTTCTTAGTGATTACTTGTGCTTTATAAATGAATGCTAGATCTAACTCATTTCTATGTGCTAAGTGGTTAAAGTACTTAATCTTTACTGTTACTGCGCCGATCTATCTTAGGGTTTTGTTCTGCAATGTTAATGAGGCTAATGAGTTAATGAATATCATCTTGTAGTGTTATTAAAGTCCTTTGCGAAGTGTTGTTATCACAGATCTGTGTCCCAACTTGGTTACAGACACATGGGTCCTGTAACCCCCACGCCCCTCCCCCGCCTCTACCTCGGGTGAGACTTTGCCTGCTTTGCAGGTGTTGCTGAAAGGGCCGGTAGTTAGGGTTTTTTTGGTGGGTTGTTGAAGCGTTGAACCCTGGGTCTACCCTTATGCCAACACTACTTCAAAAATTTGAAAATTTCCCTTATTAAATTTTTTTATAAATATTGTCATGTTATTTTAAACATCACTGATTACATTTTACAATTTCTTTTTTAAAAACAAAAAAAATCAGTTAAATTTCTTCATTAGTTGCAGTGTATATAGACTTTACATGTAATTAAATTTTATAATTACAAAACACCATAGTGACGATATAAATATTATAGTGTGACAAATATTGTTTTCCATATGTAACTTCGATTTGAGTAGACTTAAGCATATTCGTAAAGTAGCATAAGTACTCTTGCTGCATAGTGTCATAAGTTAGCTTTAATTGACAAGAAAATAGTAAAGGCTTGTAACTAAAGCCACTAAAGCACGACTTTAAAAGTCAAATGTCCATATGCATTATAGATATTAAGTCCATATGCCGACTTTAAAAGTCAAATGTCAATATGCATTATAGATATAGTCCATATGCATTATAGATATTAAGTCCATATGCATTATAGATATAGTTGGTTAGATTATTAAGTCTACACGCGTTATAGATATCACTGATGAGATTTGAAAAGTTTGGTTAAACTAAAAGAGTGTGATTTGAAAAGTTGAGATACAGTGTTTTTCAACCATTTGATTTTATAAATGATCAACACCTTGGTGATCATTTTAAAATTGGTCTCTTGTGGATTGAACATTTCATTCCCAATTCATACATAAAAACTCATTTGTTTTCAATAACACTTGGTAAATTATGTGTTAAAATGATTTTTTAATTATTATATTTATTATTAACTTCAAAAATTTAATAATAAATTATGTTTAATAAACAAAATTTAAATCCATTTTAAACATTACACTCCCATTCCCATTCAAATTGAGAATTAAAATGAAACATGAATAATGAATTATGTCCATTTAACAAAATTTAAATCCATTTGAAACTCTACAATCTCATTTAAATACAAATTTGCTCATAAACTTGGTATGTCATTTCTAGAAAATTTCATTTAGAATGAAAAGTAATGTATATTCAATATTAACATTGTACATTGAATTGAAGTCATATTTTATTAATATATTTTAATTATTTATTTTTCCAATTTCATAAATTTTGAAATTTTCCCAACTCTAAATCTTTGCAATGAGTTGGAGTTGTCGAGAGAGAAATCTCTTTTAAATATAACTCCTTTGCATCTTGCTCAATAACACTCAACGAATTGCTAAAAAAAGGTGAAATAATGTAAAGCAAATCTTCGTCCATGAAAAACATTGTCATAAAATAATCGAAAAGTTTAATGATTAGGAAAACAAAAATCCAATAAATGGAAAGTGCAAGTAATAAACCCAACAATTGAGGTGAGTTTGGAAATACCTCACTTGTTTACTTGGGACATATTGTTCAAGGAGGAGAACTAGAAAATTGATCCTTCCAAGGTCAAAGTCATTTTGGATTGGCCCAAGCCCAACAATGTGACAGAGGTAAGAACATTTTTGGGAGCAACCCAATATTGGAGAAATTTTATTTCTAACTTCTCTTCAATTGAAACTCCATTACATGCAGTGACAAGCATCAAGCAGGTTTTCCAATGGAGAGGCAAAGAAAAACAGTCTTTTGATGCATTGAAGGAGAAGATTAGTTCAACTCCATTTCTTGCACTTCTTAATTTGAGACAACCATTTAAGATCCAAACAGATGCAAGTAATTATGCAATGGGAGAAGTCTTATTGCAACATGGTAAGTCCATTTGTTTTGATTCAAAAACTTTTAATGGTGTTGTGATTAACTATCCTACTTATGATAAGGAGTTGTATGCATTGGTGCAAAGTGTGAAAAAATGGAAACATTATTTGTTGGGAAAATAAACTATCATTCACATAGATCATCAACCATTGAAATACTTACAAGCACAAACAAAGCTACAACAAGCAAGGCACTTCAGATGGATGAGTTTTCTACAACAATTCCACTTGGTTATAAGGTATAAGAAAGACATTTATAACGAATTTGCTGATATGCTTTCTAGGCCTATTGTTAGTGCTTCAATTATTCTTAAGCATAATTCTACCATGCATGAGAGATATGTTGAACAATATGTTTTAGATGCTGATTTTAAAGAGGTTTATGAAACTTTGTGTCATTCTAACCAAGTAGAGGAATTGGATTACCATGTGCATGATAAGATTTTGTATCATCTTGGCAAGCTATGTATTCCACAGAGTGAAAGAGTCAACATCATAAGGGAAGCACATTCTTCTCTTATTGCTGGCCACTTTGGTGTAGGCAAGACGATGGCTAATTTGCAAAGGTATTGCTATTGCCCTAAAATGAATGAAAGTGTTTGAAGATATGTAAGAGGATGTTCTTTATGTGCTACAAGTAAGCCTAGCAATAGAAAGTTGGGTTTGTATACTCCACTTCTAGTTCCTTCTTGTCCTTGGGAAAGCATTTCCATGTACTTTGTAGGAGGTCTACCTATGTCTAAAAAGAATCATGATTATCTTTATGTTGTGGTTGACTGTTTTAGAAAAATGTGTATTTTGATGCCTTATAAGAAGTAGGTTACAACTAAACAAACGACACAAATGTTCTTTTAGCATGTTTGGGTACATTTTGGGTTTCCCAAATCCATTATTTCTGATTGAGATTCTCGATTTATTGGGAACTTTTGGTCAAGCTTATGGGCACTCATGGATACCAAGCTGAAAAAGAGCACAAAATTTCATCCACAAATCAATGGTCAAGCATAAGTGGTGAATAGAAAAGTAGTATATCTTTTTCGTGGTTATTGCATAAAACATCCTAATCTTTGGGATGAGAACTTACACTACATTCAACATGCTTACAACCGGGCTAAGCACTCTTCAACTCAAACATCTCCATTTGCGGCATGTTTTGGTTATTTCCCAAAATATTCTTTAGATTTTATCTTTGGAAAGGATATTGCTATTGATGGTCATTATGACATTAGTAGAGCAAAGAAGTTCATTGAAAAAATTCAGTTGGTGCATCAAATGGTACAATAACAGTTGGAAAAGAGCCAAGCCAAGTACAAGACAAGGCATGACAAGCATCGTGTTGATCACAGTTTCCAAGTTGGAGATGAATTTTGTCTTTAAATTAGTAAGGAGAGGCTTAAAGGAGAAGGTAAAAAACTAAAACCAATTAGATATGGACCTTTCAAGATTCTTGAAAAGATTGGTAACAATGCCTTCCATTTGGATTTTCCTCCTTATATGCAAATGTATGTAGTTATTAATGTTGAGAATTTGAGATTGTATGAGCCTCATTTGATTGATGATCAAGGAGAGCATGTTCATATTCCTTCCATATATTATTTCTCACCAGAATATCTTTCAGAATTGCATAAGGATACAATCCTTGACAGGAGGATGAGAACTTCAAAACAAGGGAATGTGGAATGCCTTCGTGTTGGTCTTAAAGGCACAAATCCAAGAAAAGCCAAATGGATCAAGGTTGCAAAGGTGAGGAAACTATACCCTCATATTCAGATAGACTGAAAGTAGTCTTTTGGAGGTCCAAAATATTCCCAATGGGGAGGAGTGATCCAGGGGATCAAAATATGCTAAAGAATCAAAGTGCTCGAAATTGCTTGAAAACAGAATCATGCGTAGGCCTCATCCTCACGATCCCAACACAACTTGAATGGGCTCAAACATACATCATATGAGATAGATATCACATTTTGACCACTTTGCCAAACATGCAAAAATTTTGCTCACTGTACAGTTCATATATGCCACGTGGTAACTGACCGTACAATCTGTATGGACCATACAAATGACGTGGTAGGGTGACATGGATTGCTGGCATGGTGGGGTGACTAGGCAGGTGAATTGGAAAGTGTGACATGGACCTATCCGATGCTGCCACATGTCATTAGGTGGATGAATGGGAATGTTTCACGTGGCCCAGCCAGGGGCCGCCATGCGACACCCTGTCATTGGTTTACGGTGTAAAACTTTTGTTGGAGTCTGCGGGGGTTGAACCTGGGACCTTCGACATGGCATAGTCTCCACATAGGTTGGTCCACCAACCTTCCTATGTATTGGTTCTTAACCATATACTTCTCACATTGTATTTAAGTTTGAACCAAAGCTCAACCGGGAGGAGAAAGGGCCAGGGCTTAGCCCCAACGCTTAGTCACACCACTCACCATACAACCTTTGGTGCGGGGTTCCAACTATTAAGTCTAGCAACATTACACTCCATTCAACCATACGCGAAGTCCACGAGTGCGGGAAATAGGTTGATGACAGGCCACATGGAGGCCATGCAACCAGGACCTCTGACGGTTAAGGCACTTGGTGCGCTAACTGTTCGACATTATGCCACCAATTGCGGAATGGGTACGGATGCTGGGTTTTTGGCATGGAAAATGCCCATGATCTAGGTTAGTCACACACAAGTGTGTTTTTGCGAGCCGAGACAACAAGCTTGAAGGAGAAAACTTCCATGAAGTGATTTCTTCTCAGATTTTGGCCAACCCAGGTGCCAGAAGAGCCCAACTAGGGGTTTTTGGACATTCTGGAGCCATTGGAGCCATCTATTTTTCATTATGAGCATTGTAAAGCAATGATATTGACACTTTGATCATTAATCAAAATGATCCATTGAAAGCTAGACCAAGAGATGTAGCCCAAGAGAGGGGTGAACTCCTTTATCATTTTGCTATGTTAATGTGCTTGTTATTGATGGTTGTTATGTCTGTTTATGTTGCTCATGTTTAAGTAAACAAATCATTAAATTTTATGTGTTTGCAACTTGATCCTATTTCCCAAGCACACACAAATTACACTTGCAATTTTAAAGAGACTCAAGCCTTTTCATTTTCAGATCACCAGTTCTTATGAATCTTTGCACAAAGTAATCTATTTTTATTTAATGTAAGTTTTTAGGCATGATAGACTATATTAAAGCTTCAAATGTTTTTGAAACGAGAACTACTTGTCATAAAATAAGAATTTTTGTTTTCATGACTTGAACAAATTGATGAAAATTTGTAAATCTACTGCTTTCTATTAACTTTAGAATATAAAATATCTAGGGTTTAAATAGACAAACTTAGCACAAATATTATGTCAACAACCATTGTCTCTCGCAATTTTAGCTATTTAACCCAAAAATATCTAAAGAAACCTAGTGAATACCTTAATATTTTTGTAAACAATATTACCAAACTCTTACACAACAATTTCAAAGAAAATTACTAAACAATGTGATTCCCAAGCCTTGAAAAGTACTTTTAACACCTTTAAAGCACTGGTTTAAACAAGTTGAACCACTACACACTTTCCTTACTCTAAAATTGGMTAMATTAATGTCCCATGTCAAGATCAAAAAATATTGTAAAGATTAAGTTTGAACATATCTGAAAGGAGTCTTGAGCTACAAAGGGACAAATTCTTTGCTTGAGCATAGAATTCCATAATCTGAATCAACAAATTTTACGGAAAAAAGATGAAAATTATTCATGTTTGATTACATATATCCAAAGTATTTCTCTTTAGACAACAATAGATCAATTCCTCACAAATGAGTGAAAACATATTGTTTTGAGATTTGTCCATCTTTCCTTCCCGAAATAAAAACATGAGCTTCAATGCAGTGAAGGGGAGCATCACATGGCCACTGTAGCAGATTCTAAATGTGAAAAGTTTTTCTTAAAATAATGGAGCAGTGAAAAATGATGATTTCTTTCTTTTCCTTTTGTGGAGAAAAACACCAAAAAATTAGTATTGTCGAACTATTTTGCTTTAAAACTAAGGCTTCTCTTGGAAAAAAAAGATATAGCATTGCCGAATTGGTTTTCTTTGCACACGTTTTACAGAGCATGGACAGAGCGGTCATTCCATACTTAGCCAGTTTTTGGATCGCGGGTTCTTGGGCTGTCGGTTTCAAAAATGGGTCTCTGTTGTTCCATGCCCTATACAAATTGACAAGCGGGCTTGCGAATTATACAAACTTATTATAAAATAAATAATGTATGTTACATATCTCTGGAAATTACATCAACATTTAAAACATCAACGTTGTTGAAGACCAAAAAATTAGCATACAATAGGAATTTTGCACCCAACAATTCCGTCATATACATGAGACAATAATTTATAGAAGATTATAACATTGTACAAAGATTTATAGTAATTTGTATAATGCTATAAAACTTCATACATTTTGTACTGAACAATTACGGAGTTGTGGGTTGGTGGAGTTTCGCGTTCATACTTTTCATGTCCAGTGTGTTACATGATATACATTTTGCACGAAAGACTTCCGTCATATACATTTTGCAGTGAACAATTCCATGATATACATGACATAGAGCAATTTATAGAATATTATAACGTTGTATGGAGATTTAAAGTAATTTATATAATGTTATAACATGTCTTAGTTAATGAATAGTATAAGCAATTTTTAAAATTTTATTCAATATATATTTTTTATAATTAAGATTGTATAAAAGTCTGTCAAAATGAAGGAGTACAGAGAATTTCCATGGTTTCAAGCTATAAATACTGAGCTGCCCTAAGGGAAAACCAGCTCAGCCAGCCAAACCGCTTCATAACTTAAGTGTAGATTGTCACTGATACAAAAAGAGTTCAAAATTATGGCCTGTAAGGGTGGGTGCTAGAACTGTGGAAAGTGTAGATAGCCTAATTATAATAACCATGGACAAATGCATGAAAGGTCTGCATGCACATGAAAAAATAATAGAAAAATCCAACAAAGATCACCAGTATGGGCTGTAGTGCGGCGACGCGACCATGTAGAAGGCTCGAAATGTCGTGTCCCCGAGCAGAGGCGGCTCCTTCTAGACTGGTGTGTGGTCTAGTTGCATAGCATTCTCCGTCTTTGATTGCATGTGCTCTTCCTTCTGGATGTCCTCCGGGCATGATGGAAACCTCTGGTCCTCGCAGTCTGCGCCTGCGTGGACCAAATTTTCCAGTGGAAACACTGGTGCAAAGGTTGATGCTGCTTGGGATGTTGCTAATTGGGTTGCCTCTGGTGTGAGGAGATGAGCACCTTGTAACACGGAGAGAAACTGCAGGAGTCAAGAGGCTTTGCCGTCCAGGCTCTGTAGGTGGAACCGGAGGTCGTCCATGACCCGACACAGGTCGAATACCAGGCTCTGCACCAGTGCAAGGCCTATTTGCCACTCGCATTCTGGGTTAGCATTGGAACTTGCTCGAGATTGGGGTTACCGTTGCAAATTTTGACTGGCTTCTAGACCATCCATATGAAATTGGGTGTCGTGAAGCTAGTCCTGAAGCGACTGGGTGGCCAGAGAGTTGGGAGGGGCCAAAGGGCCTGGGTGTGAAACAGATGCAGAATTGGCTAAAGGTCTTGGGTTTTTGTTCAGTGAGGCCCCTGAGTAGTCCAACTCCTCCATTCTGTTGGCAAGGGACGCAGGAAGGGGCAGGAGAGATACGGGAATTTGAGTTGACTGTGCCAGGGAGGAGGATGAGGTGGCCGAAGAGGAGGAGGATAACAGGGAGGGAGCAGGCGGGGGACGCAGGACCAGGCAAGGTCGGTTTGGCTGGCAGGCTGGTCGACCTTTGGAATTCCTTTGTAGCCGAGGCATCTCCGGGACAATGGGAGAGAGAAAACGCGACCAGAACAGAGCAGGGAAGGACAAATCCAGAGCAGGGAAAGGTTGGGCAAGAAGCCGAGCTCTGAGAAGAAAAAGCAAGAAAGAATGAGCCATCTGGACCCACTGAAGCAATTGAAATAGGCCGGGTAGCTGGTGAGGTTCCATAAATGGCCACACGTGTAGAGTAAAGGCCCAACGAGGGCGATGGTTCGTCGAAAGGATGTGAAGGAAGAGCAGGGTGCATTGAGAGTAATGGCGCCATGCCTTGAGTGAGCTGAACTTGAACTGATTAGGCAGTTGGGTGTGAGTGGCACACGGTCATCACATCGATGGTGCCACGGAGTGTCACTCCTGGCTACTCCGCTCGACACGTGTGATCTACTAGCAACCCATTCGCAAGAAAGGGAATAAATGCAAAGGAGTATAGACATGTGGGCAAGAAGATGAAGTACATGGGTACGTGAGAAAAAAATGGGGAAAATAGTGGTAATGTGGGTTACATAGGTTTCTTGACAAAAAACACCAAAAAAAATTAGCATCCCTGCACACAATAGAAATAGAAATTTATGAAATGAAACGTTCCTGAATAACATAATTTGTACATACAAAATATGTAATTTTACAAGGAGGAGTCCTGATTCAATAGTTAGCGAGCTTTTGGATGGTGGATTTTTGGGATGTTTCTGTTCTTCTGTGCCCTACAAAAAGCAGGGATAGTTCCGGGATTTACAAATTGACAATCGGAGTTGCAGACTATTAAAATATTAGGGCATGGTGTCCCAAAAATTCAGCATTTCTGAAGTACTATTCTTTAGATATTCTTTGCATACGACCGTGGAAAAAATACACAGAAATAGTAGTAAAGCGCTGGTGCGTTGAAATTCAGGTTTTGTTGTTTCGTGGCCTACAAATTGCACCTAGAGTTCCGCGACATACAATTTGACAATTGGAGTTTTGGACTATTTGATATTTAAGGGCGTACGCATGTTACAAAGAAGAGCTGCTAGATACCAAATATGTAATTTGATTAAGTAGATATATAGACCATTGTGGCTGTCGGGTTGGCAGGTTGAAAATTGTGCTCCCATAGGTTCGTGGAAAAAAGCATAAAAAGACTACCAATACCAAATTAGTTTTCTTTAAAACAAAGGCACAAGAGCTTCATTCCGGGTTGTCGGGGTGGTGGGATGAAAATTGGGCTATTGTTGTTCCGTTATCTATAAATAGCACCGAGGGTTCTGCGAAATACAAATTGAGAAGTGGTTTTGCAGACTATTTGAATTTTTGGATCGCGGGTTGTCGGGTTGTCAGGTTGAAAATTGGTTTTATGTTGTTTTGTGGCCTACAAATAGCACTGAGAGTTTCGTGATATACAAATTAACAAGTGGTCTTGTAGACTATTTGAAATTTTGGATCGCGGGTTCTCGGGCTAGGGGGCTAAAAATTGGCCTTGTGTTGTTCCGTGGCCTACAAAAATCAAATATGTAATTTGATGAAGTAGATATATAGAGCATGCACAGAAGCTTCATTCTGGGTTGTCGGGATTGCGGGCTGAAAATTGGGCTTCTGTTGTTCCGTGGCCTACAAATACCATCGATAGTTCTGTGATATACAAATTGACATGCTGCTTTCAGGACTAGAATTTTTGAATGGCGGGTTCTCAGTCTAGCGGGATGAAAATTGGGCTTTTGTTGTTTCGTGGCCTACAAATAGTCCATAGAGTTCCGCGATATACAAATTGACAAACAGACTTGTGGACTATTTGAAATTGAAGGCCCTCGTGTCAAACAAGTTTAGCATTTCCGAATTAGTTTTCCATTTTACATATGCTGCTGGAGTAAAAAATAAATAAATAGTACTAACATCTGTTACATAGGCTGGTGGAGAAAAGTATGAAACAAATATGATTCCTGAATTAGTTTTCTTTAAAAAAGTGGCTTCTCGACTTAGGTATTTTTTGGATCGTGGGTTCTTGGGCTGGGGACCTGAAAAACACGCTTTTGTTCTTCTGTGTCCTACAAATAGCACCAACAGTTTCGTGATATACAAATTGAGAATTGGACTTGCGGAGTATTTGAATTTTAAGGAGCTCGTGTCCCAAAAATTCAGCATTCGTTAATTAGTTTTCTTTACATAGGTTTTACATACGCTGGTGGAAAATAGGGCAAAAAGTATAGTATCAGTGTCTGTTACATAGGGCGGTGGGAAGAAGGACAAAATAAATAGCATTCCCAAATTAGTTTTCTTTAAAACAGGGGCTCCTTGACACACGAAATTGAAATTTATGAAATTATAGGTTCCTGGAGACCATAAACTATAGATAGCAAATACGCAATTTTTTAAAGTAGACATTTACTTTTATAGATACAAAATATGTACTTTCATAAAGTATGGGGATGAGATTTTATAGAACAACGACAGAGCCCTCATTACATGTCCTACAAAGAGCAAGTAGAGATACGCGGTGTACAAATTGAGAAGCGAGCTTGCAGACTATTTTAATTTTAAGGGCCTTTGTGACAAACATTGTGCAAGACATGTTGCAAAGATGTAAGAAATGACAGTCTCTTTACGTTTGAGTAGAAAGAAAGTAGTGAACACAATTTTACGACATTTATATAAAAAAATAATAGTGTGTTACATATTGCTGGAAATTTAAAGAAACACACACACACACACACACACACACACACACACACACACATATATAAGTGAAATCTGATATCTGAAATTTGAGTAAGTGATTTATATCATAGTTCATTCTGAAAATGAAAAATCTAGGAACACATAAAAGCAGGAGGAAAACTTGCCTCCCCGAATTAGAGCATAGAAGGAACCCTCATTCCATACTTAGCCAGTTTTTGGATCACAAGTTCTCGGGCTGGGGACCTTAAAAGTGGGTTTATGTTGTTCCATGACCTTCAAATAGCACCGATAGTTCCGTGATGTACAAATTGATAATGGGACCTGCAGAGTATTTGAATTTCAAGGGGCTCGTGTCCCAAAAATTTAACATTCGGGAATTACTTTTCTTTACAAAGGTTTTACACACGGTGGTGGGAAAATGTACAAAACAAATAGTACCAATATCTGTTACATAGGGTGGTGGACAGGAGGACCAAAAAAATAGCATTCCCGAATTAGTTTTCTTTAAAACAGTGGCTCGTGGATACAAGAAATTGGAATGTATCAAACTATAGGTTCCTGGAGAGCATAAATTGTACATAGCAAAAAAGTAATTTTTTAAAGTAGATATTTACTTTTATACATACAAAATATGTACTTTTATAGAGCATGTATGGAGCCCTCATTCTATATAGTGTGACGGAGCCCAAATTACATACTTAGGCAGTTTTTGGAGTGCGGGTTGTCGAGCCGGCGGGCTAAAAATTGGAAAAAAATGAAACATGTTACATATTCCTGGAAATTTAAAGAAACATATATATGTGTGAAATATGATATGTCAAATTTGAGTGAGTGATTTATGTCATACTTTATTTTGAAAAAGAAAAAAAGAGAATAGAGATAAAATAAACAGAATGACTTCACATTCAACATAGCTGAAGATAAAAAATACAGGAAGACATAAATATATAAGGAGACAAAAGAATAGTTTTATTTGGAATATATGAAAAAAATAATAGTTTGTTACATATCCCTGGA
>JASDQU010308232.1:19864-32944 GCA_032191745.1 Picea mariana
ATTTTATGATAACTGAATCATTTTGTAATATTAGTGCCATGTGGATCTCCGTAGAATAGTGTTGGAAAGTTCATTTCCTCAGTGAATTTGTCCTTGAATATTTCAAGTGGACACTGCCCCTCGCCAGGTGCGATTTTGACAATTTTGTCTTGCAAGTCACGAATGCACTGTGAATCAGTGAATCCATGGACCAATGTTTCAGCAGGTGTTTCAGTCTCCGATTCATCACTTGTATCATAATCACTAGGATTTTCGAGAGTCTCTGCAGAGTTGCCATGTTCTTCTGCGAGAACACTGTTCCAGTTGGCATTTATACAAATGTTCTCTGCTTTGTACAGGGCTCTGGAACATAATTCCTTTAATGCTTTCATAAAAACATGCACACGCACTTTTCCTGTCTGATACACATTTTTGTATTGCAAGCGTCTTTTCAAAGCCACAACGATTGTAATTGTATTGTTAATGAACCGTGGCAACACTTTTTGCACAACATCTAGCTGAACAAGCACATTAATAATTGATACTGTTAAGCCCATCTGGGGTCGCTTATAGCCCCAAGGTTTGATTTGAGCAAATGCAATTCGTAGAGAGACAAGTCTCTCCTCAAGTTCTGTAAGTGTACTTACATATGCTAGTGGTGTATTACATGTTATTCAGTCAGGGGTTGCAAATTGTGGCATTTTTCCATTTTCAAGCGATCGTTTGCATGGAATAAAAAATTTCTCACTGGAAAATGGTTTATCGTGGGCTGTCAGCCAGAGGTATTCTGCTTGCAAATTAGTTGTGAAAGACTTACTATTTTTTGAAAAATTCAATTGTTCACAAATTGCACATGCAATGGAAGGGGTGTCTTTCATTTGTTTCATGTAGGTCTGTCTTGCATTTTTTTTTCGCAGGGAAGTATGGGTAGAAACTGTTTCCTGTTTTTCATGTACCCCACGAACTGTCATAGTTGCATGACCATTCTGGGATATGCAATCGCACATGTTTATGTTATGTTCTGCACAAACAAATTTCTTTACATTGTCATATGTGAGTTTCTCTCTAAAAGGAAGTGTAGCAATGTATTTGTTTCTCTCGCGCATGACTTTTTTCAAGTTGTGGTAACTTACTCTACGTTTCTTGCCCAAGGGTGGGATGACCTAGTGGCAATTGGGATGAATTTCACTCTCACTGAGTTTCTCATAAACTATTTTACGTTTTTTGTTCAAGGCCTCTATTTGCTTATCAGAAGTCGGACGAATTTGACGAATAATTTTTTTCAAATTGTGATAACTTACTTTACGTTTTTTTTTAAGCCCTCTATGGCCTCACCACAACTGAAATGAATTCTACACATATTTTTTTGTTCAAGCCCTGTCTGCCCATATCGCAATCGGGAGGACTCTCGTTTTCACTAAAAAGCATTCTATGTGTATGCAGATTCGATGTCGTTTGGGTGGCATGCACACTCAACCCTGAACTACCGATATCTCCAAGCAAAGGTTCATAATGGATATGTGTTGTATCTATTTTCAATGACAGGATGTGAATTGTTCGATCGTATTTTGAATTGGTAACCTAGGAATGGACAGTGCCAGCTGGCAAGGCCGACCAAACCTGGATCTTCACCTTGAATACCATAGACAACCATTGCAAACAAAATCTGCAACCCTCCATATTCCCTTATTCATATGGAAGCACCATGTTCACAACGTATTCCTGCCAACTTCCAATTGCCGACATATTTTCCACGAGATATGGGCAAAGGTGCTGATGCAAGCACCTAAAAGCCTATTCGTTGCCGCCTATAATCACATTGCAGAAGGACTGTATAGTGTAAAGACGCATCGATTGAACATCGAACTTGACTTCTACCAAACAACAAATTGCATTAAACAAATTATCTCCACAGCTAGACACAACATTTGTTGCCAGCTGTAAACCATAGCAATCTATGCCATTCAAAATCTGTTTCCATTGCGATTGAAGGTCTTTGCAAATAACAGACAAGTAGATATGATGACCTTCTATATTGCATATGGACATTGTTTTGTACAATAGTGGTTCATAATGGCCGCTGAGGGCATAGACATCATGGAACAAGATGCAATATGGATTGTCAAATGCAGTTTTGTTGAATAGTATATATCTTGTTTTTCTTGTCAATGATCATATGCCAATTGATATATTTAGCCAGTTAGACAACCACCGAATACAAAATGTATCTCCCCAAAGTCCCCCCTGATGTGTAGGCAGAACTAGAGATGCAGATAACCACATCTTTGAAAAATACGTAGCCACATCATGTATTCCATGCAACTGCTGAAGAAAATCATATTCCAGTTCGTATTCATAGGATTGCAAAGCCTCAGCATCACCATTTTTAAAACAGACCAAGAAATAATCTATCAATCCATTGCGTAGCTCGGTCGACGACTACCGAAAATGCAATAGAACCTGGAATGTATCAAAAAGGCAATCCCCAACAGTATACGAGAATGCATCAAATCTAAAAAGGCCATTCCTATGCAAAACCACGTCAATGTTGTCATGTACAATGCACTGTGTATCTTTTTCATACGACTCAACATCTATTACCTCTTTCATCTTTTCAACTGTCATTTTGAAGTTGTTTTCTAGATACTTTTAGTTTCTATCAAAACAGAGAAAAGCACAGGCAAAAAATAAAAACTAGCAAAATAAAAAAGAAAAGAAAAATAGCGCACCAATCCCCGTATGTATCTTTAAACCTTCTTCTTCTCAAATTGAATCCCCCCTAGTTCCCATAGCAGATGAGAAGAAAACAATCCGACACTGGAAACTGAACCAAAGAGAAGAAAGACCGCAAAAAAATAAAACCATAACTTAACTCAGCAAAAAGAAAATAGGCAGACATAGTTTTCTGGCCCATAGAGTAGAAACATACACTGCGTCTACATCCCGCCCAATGGTTCCCTCTTCTGATAGCTCCCAACTACTTTTGGTAAAGCCGTCCGCATTGAAATTTTTGGAAAATCTATGGATGCGACATCTACCATATGAAGACGCATTGTTTCCAGGAACAAAAACTAAGAGCACAGACACAAATGGTCTGGAACAAAATATTGAAAATCACCAAGAACAGGGAAACTTACCCATCAACAAAGGATGAGAAGACCTCAGCGCCAAAAAAAATGCAAACCACAACAACAAGTCCAACAACTTGCAAAGTTGAAGAACAACAAACCAGTGAACAACCACGAAGAGCTCTAACTACAAGTGCAGGACCTCAACTTTGCAAAGTTGAATCAAACAAGAACCATAATCATGGAACGAAACAACGAACAAGGATGGACCACAAGAACAGGGATGTTGGGCATGAACAAAACTGTATTGCAAGGCATCTGTACAATAAACATTTAAGACTGGCATAGCTCTTAGGTAAACAATTAAGACCATAAGGACCATCGAAGGTCGTAGGCCTGTGCAAGCATTTAAGAAAAGATGCAACGTGGAAGAACTGTTCTCTCGAAGCACGCAACAATAAAGCAAAAATCAGACATAACAATATCGTGGAGAATGTATTCAACCCAACAGAAAATGCTAAGGGGAAACATTCGAACTAATGCTAGAATTAATCCAAATTCCACGAATGTGTAACAAAATTTATGATTCAAAAATACCATATACTACCAAATACTTTGAAAATGTAAACATATTTTACATTGGGAATAGCGAAGGCGACAATAAGACCTCCAATCCATTGTCCAATCAGATCTTGACAAACATGATACTTTTTATTATATAAAAGTCGATATTTTCACTTCCCTTGTTCTAACAATAGACAATAGCAAAATATTTCTGGTCAACGCACAAGCTAATGCCAGGTCAACGATTTATCGATTGCTATAGTCCCTCTATGCCTATGGTAGGACTAATAAGACAACTTGAATAAACCTAGCTCTCTATGAAAGTCCTTGTCAAATTTCGGTGTTGTGTACCTAAATTTGAATATGGTCCAATACTATTGCTATCACATTAGAGATTCATATCACATTCATTTGAATTATTTTCCTTGAGGAGAGTCAATTATATATGTCTAATTCAAAAATTTGCGAGTGCATTAATGTTGTTAGATGTGAATAGGTTACTATTGTTATTTTTTTAATCATTCAATTCCACAAAACATTTTTTAATCATTCAAAATTTATTTTTACACGATTCAATTCTAGAAAATATCATAACAATGAAATTTTATGTTAATAAGCTTCAAATTTGTGGGAACACTATACTATTTTTTGTTTATTTTTATTTTTTTTAAAAAGTGTCTATAATGCAAATAACAAAATGTCCAATAATATTATAAATTAAACTAATTTTTCGGGGTTGTAGGTGCAGGAGGGGTCATATTTGACTCCAGAAGTAATATTGAGGTATGCTATGCTTGGAGTTTAGGTAGATCCACACTTGGAGCCTAGGTAGATCCACAGATAATCAAGTCGAAGAGTATGTTCTCCCAGGCATCTTGCTGGCCAAGGAGAGGCAAATTCAAAAACTCATCATCATATTAGACAAGTTAAGTTAATAAATACAATTAAATACATAATAAAAATATCCACGCAAAAAAATGTTCAATTGAAAAATATCATATAAAAAATTAGACATGTTCTCATAGCCATCCCCTAGGTCACATACCTACATATCCTTTGAGTGAACAATGGCCTTACAACCAAGCCAACTTAGGCATGCGTTGGAAGCAAATGGGACTCTTCACATCAATGGGAGATCCTCCCATATCACCATTCCATAATTAATGAGGAACACATAAGCTCACAACTTACCTACACATTATTTACTATGGATTGCTCGACATTATGTACTCCACACACACTTTCTCCACGATCGTGGTGGGACAATGGAGATGGCATTTTTTATCATCTTGTAAAACTTTGCGTGCTTTGGCTGCACCCTTTTTTATTAATACAAAATCCACCACTTATTGTTAAAGTAAAAATAAAATAAAATTAATTCTTTAAATTAAATAATAAATCTAATGTGATGTAAATATTCAACAACGTTAACCACAATAAATTCAATTAACTCCTTAACTAAATAATAATTTTAATGTTATATAAATAATGATTATAAATAAAAAAATTGTTTTATAAAATATGAATATTTTTTAATGTAATTTGTGATTTTTAATTATTAAAAATATGAATCAAAATTAGAAAAAGAATAAATATCATTTATGTGATTTTTAAATCTTATAGTGTAAGCATGTTATGAATTGGTCTTTTCCAACCATTTAAAATGATACAAAGGGAAACTGACATTGCTCCACACATTTAATAAGTAAATAATTAATTCAATTCAGTGTTTAGAGAGAACAAAAATATACATACTAATTAATTTTCAAGGTAAATTCATGAATATGTTTTCGAAGTAAAGATACTTCTCCATTGGATATTTATAATTGGTTTGATATACACTTAGTCTTGAACTTGTAATTGTAACCTAATCCAAAATGTATTAATTATAGGTTAAGTCCATTCTTCAAACTTATAATAATTACATGTTTCTTTTGTAAATAAAAATATTCTATTATCTTGAGATAATAAAAGATACATGTCTGAGGATACACCAAAACTTGCTACCGGTTCTATCATATAAGTGGAAACCAGAACAAGTGGACAATATTGTTCAAATACCAAAAGATGACACATGTCTTAAAAAACATGGGGACTTGCCACCTGTTTTGCCACATGCGTGGAAACCAAAACATGCAGTCGACTAAGTTCCCTAACCATCTAATGAACCAGAGTTTGATTATCACAAAAAACTTATCACTAAAACCAGCGAAAAAAACAGTGAAAAGACTAGACATGAAGTGAACTCGAGCGTCTATCCTGGCGGATTTTGAAGGTGTGTGGATGACAGCAAGTCGAGTAGCAGCTTTTCACAGGCTCACTTGATAGGGAGTCGAAAAATACATCCAGGTGCTTGCCGAAGATATGCTGGTTGTGCAGCTACTCAACCAAGTCCTTTCGCATATCGAAAATCAAGACCATGTGGTCTTCCATGAGCCTGCAGGAGATGGAAGTCGGGTGAATGTGCTCTTCTATGTAAGTTTGTCGATGGGTGTCTTCCTCATTCTAACAATCATCCCAATTTATTCTGGGGTCCTCGTCGTTGGCATCGACGAAAAACTTATAGTAATGTTCCATCTGAGGAGGGATTTCCTCTTCAACTATATAACTTGTCATGGTTGGCTCATGAAAATTCAGAGGGGTGCTGGTGCTTGTGGAATGTTGCTGCTCCATGTCGGTCATCTGCAAATTAGGCAGAATTTCTTCCCAATTAGGAGGAATATCCTCTTCCACTGAGAAACCTCCATAGAAATGCTCTGAATTAGACATATGGAGCTCCGTATGTGCATCCTCACACTAATTTTGGTTAGAGTGGGGAGAGTGACCTGAGCTGCATCCTGGAAGGGGAGAGGGAGAGGTCAATCCTGAGTGCTTATGCCTTCCGAATTAACTATAGTAGGCTAGCTCGTGTTGGGACTTGCCTCTCTCGTGAGGCACGACCAGGCAAAGCGTAGGGGGGGGGGGATGACAGTGGGGTGGCTAGAGGTGCGAACGATTACCAGAAAGAGAGTTACGAAGGCTCTGCAGGCTCAGAGCATAACAACTAGGAGAGGATGGAAAACTAGAGCCAAATTCCATAGATAAAAACCACAACGAATGAAAATCAGCATGATGACAGAGGAAGTGATGTCTTGGATAGCCATGAATGCCCAATTAATGAAAATTTTCTTCTTAGTACCTATACCAAGGGGCCAAACTCGAGTTACCATGAAGACTACCAATCCATCCTGAAGCACTGAGCCCTGGCTTAAATGAATGCTAGGAATGTTGACTAGATAGAAGAGGAGGGTGGCGGCGAGGGGATTTAACTTCCCTCATTGCCAACGCACCATTTGACGTGTGTGCTCCAGATGTCACCCCATCTGGGGGGTATAATAATTACATGTTAATGTCAATGAAGAGTTTATTTAGATATAGAGTTATGGAGAAAGTTGTTACATATATGTGATGGGGATTTTGTCTTACCACCCTATTATTAAGGCATAATACTAAGAGATACATGGATCTTACCAATGGTCAAAGGAGTACTAAGCATATGTTCTCTTTTCTAGTGCAAAGATTAAGTATATCTTATAGTGCAAGGTCACTGCCATTTGATTAATGTGCCATGTCACATTAATCAAGATCATCTTAATACTTGAACAAGTCACCTTTACTTTCCTACATATGTGATTTACTTTTCCTACAAGTGTGATTTACTTTCCTGCTAGTGTGATTTAATTTTCCACAAGTGTTATTTACTTTCATGCAAGTGTGATTTACTTTCTCACAAGTGTGACATTTACTTTCCCACAAAGTGTGTTTTCATTTTTGCAAGTGTAAATTTGATTACAAGAAGTAGTATGATTTTGTTTGGTGACTTGATAAAGCATATTTACATCTTGCCTTGTGACATTCGTTAGAAATACTACAACTCATTGGCAATTACAACATTATACTTGCATATATGGTGCATGATAGTTCATAAGTTCAATACGACCTCATATTGATAATTAAATGTACAACTCTTCAGTTGCTCACTAACTTAATTAGGAAGTAATTGAAAAGTCCGTCATTTTTGGCACCGTTGTTGGGGATCTGTCAAAAGTATAGTTGTTTTGTTTCCATTTTGGATTTTCAGTAGATTGAGTGATATCATTTCTTTTCAACAATTTGTAAAATGTTTTTCTAATATTTTCTATGCACAGAGTTAGGGATCAACAACGTAGATTCAGTAGTTCATCCAAAAAAATCTTGTAAAGCTAATAGTGCAGGTCACTCTCAAGAGGGAAAGGAACACAATCATTCGAACTATTTTTCACCTACAACAAGTTTTCTTTCCAAGAAGAGACTTGAGACCTCCACTCAAGAATCTGAGACCTTCCTCTTCAAATTCGATGTTCTTTGCAGAAGTTATGATTACGTGTCGGATAACTAGAAATTGAATCTTTCCCCTACCACACTCAAGAATGTTATATTGCTCTGGTTCATTAGACTTGGTAGGGACAACATCCACACATGGGACCATATAATGAATAAATTCCTAGAATACCAATATTTTTGTAAGGATAAGGAGAAGAGAGAGGAAGTATTTAGAATGACATAACATGAAGATGATAAAATCGAGGATTATGTCGAAAGATTCAACTATAATTTGCAAAGGGTAAGGCAAGGAGATTTGTCTCTCGAGACACGACATGTCTTATTATTGAGGGGAATATGAGATGACTACATTGAACTTCTCAAATCAATGGGAGCAAGAGATATCTCTCAGCAAGATTATGATGTCATCTTGGAACTTTGTCACAAATATTCCAAAGGTACTTCAAAAAAGGGTAAAGAACAAAAATATATATTAACAATGACTGGACCAGACTGGTGGAAATAGAGTTACAAGAGAATAAATTGGGAACATGGTAAAGGACTTCAATACTAATATAATTATTTCCTTAAGCTCTCGTTGGACACATTGCGAATGAAGAAGAAGAGGGAAGAAGCAGAGGGAAGAAGCAGAGGGAGCCTTAACTATCTTTTTCCCGTAATGCAGAAAGAAGCACCCATGGAAGGAATGCCCATTGGACCAAATTGAGGTTCGTGGAATATGCAGTGAGGATCATGTCACTTGCAAATGTACAACCCTACTAGGATTGAAACTTATCTACTAGAAATCTGAGGAACTAGAGCAACTATGCTTTGTTTCCTAGAAATGATCATGGCAGCCCAAACCTCAAGGTATAGTTCAAGACCAATCTCAATGTTTTAATTCATATTGGACTAAACCTTCCATTTAATATACTTATTATCCATGTTTTTTTCCATCACAACAATGGGTGGCTCCTCCTCCTCCAACCTAGTTAGGCAACATGGGTGGAGAAATCCCACTTTAGGAGGTCCTCAACCAGCTATAATAAATCCACCCATGCAACTTCTTCCCCCTGCATAGATTCAAAAATCCACATCAGCCCCTCTTCAACCACAAATACCTGGACAACCCATCCTTAACCCTAATAACAGGAGGCCAACCCAACCAACACAAGCTGTCGGACTTTCCATGTACCCTACCTACTCCATATCTTCCCTGGACTGCCATGATACCCATCTTCGACCTGAGAAGAAATTAACCAATCACCAACCTCCTATTCATATTAATGATTTGAATGGGGATGTCCAGAATGAAGAACCAAAACATGAAAAATCTCATGAACCTTTGAAAGTTGATCATTCCCACCTTGAACTTCAAAATCCACCCTATCTAGAAATATTAAACCTAGAGAACCTCTTACTCAAACCAAGTTTGACTTCTTGGGGGAACTCAAGAAACTTCTTGGGGGGAATCAAGAACATGTGTGTTAAAATATCACTGTTGCAGGCCATCAAAGATGCACCTTTCTACTTGAAAGTGGTATGGGAACTTTGTTTAAATAAATCTAGTAGAAAAAAGAAGGATCCCTAAAATGTCCATGTTATAGGTAAACTATTAGATTTAATGATGGGATGAGTTCTCACGACCAAATACTTTGATCCTGGAAGCCCTGTAGTTAATGTCAATATTATTATACACTCATTAGAAACACATTAATTGACCTCAGTAGTGTCATTAATGTTATGACACGTGAGACCATGGAAACCTTATGACTCATCAGTATTAGGGAAATCCTAATTGTACTCCAACTCGTTGACATATTAACTATAAAAATAGAGGGAATCCTAGAAGATGTAGTGATCTAAGTAGATTCATGGGAATATCATGTCAAATTTATGGTCCTACAACCCAAACCTCTTTGGGGGTATCTTTTTTAATCCTAGAAAGGCCTTGGCTAGCCACTGCAAATGCTTACATCGATTGAAGGTTAGGCAACATGACCATCTCCCATGGAACCTCTACAAAAAAATTAACCCTATATCCTCCTGCCAAACCCAACATAGATTTTGAAACACCACTATGTATGATAGAGAAGATAGTGATGAAGAAGGAGAAACTCATCAAGTCCTCTCTATAGATCAGTACCTAACAATCAGAGAGAAAACAAAGGATGATGAAATCAATTATTTCATAGCCTCTTCTTCTTCCTCAACCAACTCGCATGTTTTTGAGCATGTTATGCACCCACAAACACAAGTTTCTCTTGCCTCAACAATAATTTCACCTTTAGAGAATGTTGGCCCTCGACCAAGTTTTGAGAGAACATTGGTTGTGTTTGATCATTTTTGGGACTTCGACAGGCTGGTCGAAGATGGAGTGCCCAGGCAAAGCGGAGATCGCACGATCTCGCTTATTTTGCGGACTTTTTGGGTTATTAGGGTTTATGTAATGAGTATGGGATGTCGATCGATGGGTTTACCCATGTTTAGGCCTCATTGTAAATGTATAAATAGATAGCTAAGATATGTAAGAAGCCGTCTGTGGCTTTGTGCAAGAAAGACAAGTTACTTGTGATCGGCTTAGTGCAATAAGTTGTAAGTGTGGCTAAGTGCTAAGTTTCTTTGTGCACAGACGTTGTATGTAAGGCTTTATGCTATTGAGGAGCTAGCTTTGTGCCTTGACCTGGTTTTGAGGAAGGTGGATCTAGTGCGTCGTGCGCAGATCACCTGTCTAGTGTGAAGCTGAGTTCTGTGGCTTTGTGCATAGGAGCAAAAGAATGTAGAAGACTTGAAGACTAATAAAGACGAAGAAGAGTTGGTGGATGTAGCCCCACATTGGGGTGAACCATGTATATCCTATGTTGATATTCTTTGTGCAATAATGTTATGTTGTTTATGTATTTACCTGCTTAGTGCATTCATCTTGATGTATGATAGATAGATCTATGGATGCTTAGTGTTTATGTATGATGAATGATGGATCTGAGTTGATGCTATGTGCTAAATGATTGGATGTGCTTAATCTTGATTATTACTGTGTTGATCTGTAATAAGGGTTTAACATGCGATGTGAATAAGGTTTAAGAACTAATGCATGTTATTGGATAAGCACTTTGTTAAGTGTTGTAATGACGGATCTGTGTCCCGACTAGGTTGCAGACACCTGACTGCAACCCCCCTGCCTCTACCTCGGGTGAGACTTTATCTTCTTAGCAGGTGTTGTCGAAAGGGTTGATAGTTAAGGTTTTGTTGGTGCGTTGAACCCTGGGTCTTCCCCTATGCCAACAAATGGTTCCATTGTCGAGACTTGAAACTGTGATTGTCGAGACCTGAAACTGTGATTTCCGGGACCTGAAACTGTGATTTCTGGGACCTAAAACTGTGATTGATGAGAACTGAAGAAAAGAGAAATCTTTGTGTGTACACCTGTTGCTGTAGTGTGCAATATTCTACTTGACTTGTGAAGATTTGTGCTAAGAAAGAAACCCGATCTGAAGTAAAGAGGTAAGATCTTAAAGCTTTGTGCTTTGGTAAAGGTAAGATAAGTGGAATTTTTTACTTCGAAATTTTGAATCTAGGTATGTTTGATAGATTTTTTCCTATTCTGAAAACTAGGGCATAGTTAGAAGAAAGAGTCGATATGAATAAATTTGATAGAGATAGTGAAAGATATGTTATTCCTATGCATAGAAATAATTTTTGGACTAACAAGTGGATGAAGGAACCTATAAAGCACTTTTGCAGATTGCAGGTCCATCACTGTGATCCCAGTGTGTAGTACATGAAAGGTTGGGGATCGTTTAAAAGAAAGAGAGGATTGAAACTGTGTTACAATTGCAGAAGATTGAGACATCTTGCTAAGGAATGCCCTGGTATAGGTCCTATTTGTCTTTGTTGTAAATCTATTGGTCATGAGGTTGAGGATTTCCCAAGAATTATTGCTAAAGTTGAAAATATGAACTTGAGACAAGAAAACTATAAAGAAGGTCAAGAGGCTAAGGATATGTTAGAAAACCAGAAAGAATCAGAAGACTATGTTATTACAGTTAAAAGAAGAAATGGATGATCATAAAGACTTCAATTTACCAGAGATCTTGGAAGAAAAACAGTCCATAGAAACAAGAATAGGAGACTTCATCATAAACTGTGTCTTGGATGAGGAAACACAAGTGAATATCATGCCATAAAGCACTTGGGAAATTTTGGGAAAGGTTGCTATGGTTCCTTCATTGGGAAGGATAGGATTGTTTAAAGGAAAGATGATAACCCTCTGTGGAAGAGTTACTAAGTTGCCTATGATTGCCCATGAAACATCAACTAAAGAGGAATTTGAAGTCATTGAGTTTGTTGAGAACAACGACCCTTTTGCACTTTTGTTAGGAAAGACCTGGATTGAGAAGGATCAGATCAGAAGGAAAGCAGAGGAAGAAGATACATAACAGAAAAAGAAAGAATTAAGGGACTTCATAGCTAGAAAGATAGAGCGACTAATAGAAGAACAAGAGGATCATTCGAAGCAATAGAGGGAAAGAGAAGTAGCTTTCGAAGTTGAAAGAACAAAAGAAGGATTAAAGAACCTGTTCATGCAAGAAAGATATGCATCCACCCTGGAAATAGTAAGAAAAGAGGTATTACATTTGAACCCTTAGAAAGAACATCAACAATGAGAAGTTACTACACTAAGAGAAAGTAATAATAAGAATTGAAAGAGGAATCCAGAGACTCAGATCACAGGAAAGAAGGAAAGAAATATTAGTAAGAAGAAAGCAAAGCTAGAAAAACAACGGGAAGTTCCAGAGAAGACTTTGTAGAAGGTAGGCTTGCAGAACTTGAACCTCGCCGGAATAGTAGAAACACGCAAAATGGAACTTCGCCACGACGAAGCTATATGACTGTTGGAGGTGTCCCAACAGTTAGAATGATGCTCCAGAACGGCTAGAAACACATTTATTGACGGAAAGATCGTCATTGGACCGTTGAGACCGCGCCATAACAGATGGATTCGTATTGATTGAGACATTCCTACCTGTTGGAGGAATTTGTTACGACGTTTCTTATTTAACCCGTCAGATGCTGCGCCAGAACCACTTTTTGCAAACTGAGATATCCGAGCTAATAGAGAATTGAT
>JASDQU010308232.1:42054-57313 GCA_032191745.1 Picea mariana
TGAACGAAAATCAGCATGATGACAGAGGAAGTGATGTCCTAGATAGCCATGAATGCCTGATTAATGAAGCTTTTCTTCTTAGTACCTATACCAAGGGGCCAAACTCGAGTCACCATGAAGACTACCAATCCATCCTGACACACTAATCCCTGGCTTAAATGAATGCTAAGCATCTCGACTAGACATAAGAGGAGCGTGGCGGCGAGGGGATTTAACTTCCCTCATTGCCAACACACCATTTGACGTGTGTGCTCCAGATGTCAGCCCATCCGGGGGGTATAATAAGTACATGTTAATGTCAATGAAGAGTTTATTTAGATATAGAGTTATGGAGAAAGTTGTTACATATATGTGATGGGGATTTTGTCTTACCACCCTATTATTAAGGCATAATACTAAGAGATACATGGATCTTATCAATGGTCAAAGGAGTACTAGGAATATGTTCTCTTTTCTAGTGCAAAGATTAAGTATATCTTATAGTGCAAGGTCACTTCCATTTGATTAATGAGCCATGTCACATTAATCAAGATCATCTTAATACTTGAACAAGTCACCTTTACTTTCCTACATGTGTGATTTACTTTTCCTGCAAGTGCGATTTACTTTCCTGGTAGTGTGATTTACTTTTCCGCAAGTGTTATTTACTTTCATGCAAGTGTGATTTACTTTCTCACAAGTGTGACATTTACTTTCCCACAAAGTGTGTTTTCATTTTTGCAAGTGTAAATTTGATTACAAGAAGTAGTATGATTTTGTTTGGTGACTTGATAAAGCATGTTTACATCTTGCCTTGTGACATTCATTAGAAATACTACAACTCATTGGCAATTACAATATTATACTTGCATATATGGTGCATCATAGTTCGTAAGTTCAATACAACCTCATGTTGATAATTAAATGTACAACTCTTCAATTGCTCACTAACTTACTTAGGAAGTAATTGAAAAGTCTGTCATTTTTGGCACTGTTGTCGGGGATCTGTCAAAAGTATAGTTGTTTTGTTTCCATTTTGGATTTTTAATAGATTGAGTGATATTATTTCTTTTCAATAATTTGTAAAATGTTTTTCTAATATTTTCTATGCACAGAGTTAGGGATCAACAACGTAGATTCATTAGTTCATCCAAAAAAATCTCGTAAAGATAATAGTGTAGGTCACTCTTAAGAGGGAAAGGAACATAATCATTCGAACTATTTTTCACCTACAACAATTTTTCTTTCCAAGAAGAGACCTGAGACCTCCACTCAAGAATCCGAGACCTTCCTCTTCAAATTTGATGTTCTTTGCAGAAGTTATGATTACGTGTCGGATGCCTAGAAATTGAATCTTTTCCCTACCACACTCAAGAACGTTATATTGCTCTGGTTCATTAGACTTGGTAGGGACAACATCGACACATGGGACCATATGATGCATAAATTCCTATAAAAGTACCAATATTTTTGTAAGGATAAGGAGAAGAGAGAGGAAGTATTTAGAATGACACAACATGAAGATGATAAAATCAAGGATTATGTCGCAAGATTCAACTATAATTTGCAAAGGGTAAGGCAAGGAGATTTGGCTCTTGAGACACGACATGTCTTATTATTGAGGGGAATCTGAGATGACTGCATTGAACTTCTCAAATTAATGGGAGAAAGAGATATCTCTCAGCAAGATTATGATGTCATCTTGGAACTTTGTCACAAATATTCCAAAGGTACTTCAAAAAAGGGTAAAGGACAAAAATATATATTAACAATGACTGGCCCAGACTGCTAGAAGTAGAGTTACAAGAGAATAAATTGGGAACATGGTAGAGGACTTCCATACTAATATAATTAGTTCCTTAAGCTCTCGTTGGACACATTGTGAATGAAGAAGAAGAGGAAGAAGCAGAGGGAGCCTTAACTATCTTTTTCCCGTGATGCTGAAAGAAGCACCCATGGAAGGAATGCCCATTGGACCAAATTGAGGTTCGTGGAATATGCAGTGAGGATCATGTCACTTGCAACTGTACATCCCTACTAGGATTGAAATTTATCTACCAGAAATCTGAGGAACTAGAGCAACTATCCTTTTTTTCCTAGAAATGACCATGGCAACCCAAACCTCAAGGTATGGTTCAAGACCAATCTCAGTATTTTAATTCATATTGGACTAACCCTTCCATTTAATATACTTATTATCCATGATTTTTTCCATCACAACAATGGGTGGCTCCTCCTCCTCCAACCTAGTTAGGCAACATGGGTGGAGAAATCCCACTTTAGGAGGCCCTCAACCAGCTATAATAAATCCACCCATGCAACTTCTTCCCCCTGCATAGATTAAAAAATCCACATCAGCCCCTCTTCAACCACAAATACCTGGACAACCCATCCTTAACCCTAATAACAGGAGGCCAACCCAACCAACACAAGCTGTCGGACTTTCCATGTACCCTACCTACTCCATATCTTCCCTGAACTGCCATGATACCCATCTTCGACCTGAGAAGAAATTAATCAATGACCAAGCTCCTATTCATATTAATGATTTGAATGAGGATGTCCAGAATGAAGAACCAAAACATGAACAATATCATGAACCTTTGAAAGTTGATCATTCCCACCTTGAACTTCAAAATCCACCCTATCTAGAAATATTAAACCTACAGAAACCTCTTACTTAACCCGAGTTTGACTTCTTAGGGGAGCTCAAGAAACTTCTTGGGGGAAATCATGAACATGTGTGTTAAAATATCATTGTTCCAAGCCATCAAATATGCACCTTTCTACTTGAAAGTGGTATGGGAACTTTGTTTAAAGAAATCTAGTAGAAAAAAGAAGGATCCCCAAAATGTCCATGTTATGGGTAAACTGTTAGATTTAATTATGGGATGAGTTCTCACGACCAAATACTTTGATCCTGGAAGCCCTGTAGTTAATGTCAATATTAATAATACACTCATTAGAAACACATTAATTGACCTCGGTAGTGTCATTAATGTTATGACACGTGAGACCATGGAAACCTTATGAATTGTCAGTATTAGGGAAATCCCAATTGTACTCCAACTCGTTGACGTATTAACTATAAAAATAGAGGGAATCCTAGAAGATGTAGTGATCCACGTAGATTCATGGGAATATCATGTCGAATTTATGGTCCTACAACCCAAACCTCTTTGGGGGTATCCTTTTTAATCCTGGAAAGTCCCTGGCTAGCCACTGCAAATGCTTACATCGATTGAAGGCTAGGCAACATGACCATCTCCCATGGAACCTCTAAAAAAAAATTAACCCTATATCCTCCTACCAAACCCAACATAGATTTTGAAACACCACTATGTGATGACATAGAAGATAGTGATGAAGAAGGAGAAACTCATCAACTCCTCTCTATAGATCAGTACCTAGCAATCAGAGAGAAAACAAAGGATGATGAAATCTATTATTTCATAGCCTCTTCTTGTTCCTCAACCAACTCACATGTTCTTGAGCATGTTATGCACCCACAAATACAAGTTTCTCTTGCCTCAACAATAATTTCACCTTTAGAGAATGTTTGCCATTGACCAAGTTTTGAGAGAACATTGGTCGCGTTTGACCATTTTTGGGACTTCGACAGGCTAGTCGAAGGTGGAGTGCCCAGGCGAAGCGGAGATCGCAGGATCTCTCTTATTTTGCGGACTTTTTGGGTTATTAGGGTTTATGTAACAGACATGGGATGTCAGTCGATGGGTTTACCCATGTTTAGGCCTCATTGTAAATGCATAAATAGATAGCTAAGATATGTAAGAAGCCACCTATAGATTTGTGTAAGAAAGACGAGTTACTTGTGATCGGCTTAGTGCAATAAGTTGTAAGTGTGGCTAAGTGCTAAGTTTCTTTGTGCACATATGTTGTATGTAAGGCTTTGTGCTATTGAGGAGTTGGCTCTGTGCCTTGACCTGGTTTTGAGGAAGGTGGATCTAGTGTGTCATGCGCAGATCACCTGTCTAGTGTGAAGGTGAGTTCTATGGCTTTGTGCACAGGAACAAAAGAATGTAGAAGACTTGAAGACTAATAAAGAAGAAGAAGAGTTGGTGGACGTAGCCCCACATTGGGGTGAACCATGTATATCTTGTGTTGATATGCTTTGTGCAATAATGTTATGTTGTTTATGTATTTACCTGCTTAGTGCATTGATCTTGATGTATGATAGATAGATCTATGGATTCTTAGTGTTTATGTGTGATGAATGCTGGATCTGAGTTGATGCTATGTGCTAAATGATTGGATGTGCTTAATCTTGATTATTACTGTGTTGATATGTAATAAGGGTTTAACCTGCGATGTGAATAAGGTTTAATAACTAATGCATGTTATTGGCCAAGCGCTTTGTTAAGTGTTGTAATGACAGATCTGTGTCCCAGCTAGGTTGTAGACACCTGAATGCAACCCCCCCCTGCCTCTACCTCGGGTGAGACTTCATGTTCTTAGAAGGTGTTTCCGAAAGGGCCGATAGTTAAGGTTTTGTTGGTGTGTTGTTGAAGTGTTGAACCCTGGGTATTCCCCTATGCCAACAAATAGTTCCATTGTCGGGACCTGAAACTGTGATTTTTGGGACCTAAAACTGTGATTGTCGGGACCTGAAACTGTGATTTCTGGGACCTAAAACTCTGATTGCTGAGAACTGAAGAAAAGAGAAATCTTTGTGCATAGACCTGTTGCTGTAGTGCGCAATATTCTACTTGACTTGTGAAGATTTGTGCTAAGAAAGAAACTTGATCTGAAGAAAAGAGGTAATATCTTAAATCTTTGTGCTCTGGTAAAGGTAAGATAAGTGGAAATTTTTACTTCAAAAGTATGAATCTAGGTATGTTTGATAGATTTTGTCCTAGTCTGAAAACTAGGGAACAATTAGAAGAAAGAGTCGATCTGAATAAATTTGATAGAGATAGTGAAAGATATGTTATTCCTATGCATAAAAATAATTTTTGGACTAACAAGTGGATGCAGGAACCTATAAAGCACTTTTGCAGATTGCAAGTCCATCACTGTGATCCCAGTGTGCAGTACATGAAAGGTTGGGGATCGTTTAAAAGAAAGAGAGGATTGACACTGTGTTACAAGTGCAGAAGACTGAGACATCTTGCTAAGGAATGCCCTGGTATAGGTCCTATTTGTCTTTGTTGTAAAGCTATTGGTCATGAGGTTGAGGATTTCCCAAGAATTATTGCTAAAGTTGAAAATATGAACCTGAGACAAGAAAACTATAAAGAAGGTCAAGAGGCTAAGGATATGTTAGAAAACCAGAAAGAATCAGAAGACTATGTTATTACAGTTAAAAGAAGAAATGGATGATCATAGAGACTTCAATTTACCAAAGATCTTGGAAGAAAAATAGTCCATAGAAACAAGAATATGAGACTTCGACATAAACTGTGTCTTGGAAGAGGAAACACAGGTGAATATCATGTCATAAAGCACTTGGGAAATTTTGGGAAAGACTACTATGGTTCCTTCATTGGGAAGGATATGATTGTTTAAAGGAAAGATGATAACCCTCTGTGGAAGAGTTACTAAGGTGCCTATGATTTCCCATGAAACATCAACTGAAGAGGAATTTGAAGTCATTGAGTTTGTTGAGAACAATGACCCTTTTGCACTTTTGTTAGGAAAGACCTGGATTGAGAAGGATCAGATCAGAAGGAAAGCAGAGGAAGAAGATACAGAACATAAAAAGAAATAATTAAGGGACTTCATAGCTAGAAAGATAGAGTGACTAATAGAAGAACAAGAGGATCAGTCGAAGCAACAGAGGGAAAGAGAAGTAGCTTTTGAAGTTGAAAGAACACAACAAGGATTAAAGAACCTGTTCATGCAAGAAAGAAGCGCATCCACCCTGGAAATAGTAAGAAAAGAGGTATTACATTTGAACCCTCTAAAAGAACATCAACAGTGAGAAGTTACTACACTAAGAGAAAGTAATAATAAGAATCGAAAGAGGAATCCAGAGACTCAGATCACAGGAAAGAAGGAAATAAATCTTAGTAAGAAGAAAGCAAAGCTAGAAAACTACGGGAAGTTCCGGAGAAGACTTTGTAGAAGGTAGGCTTGTAGAACTTGCACCTCGCCGGAATAGTAGAAACACGCAGAATGGAACTTTTCCATGACGAAGCTATATGACCGTTGGAGGCATCCCGACCGTTAGAATGACGCTCTGGAATGGATAGAAACACAGTTATTGATGAAAAGATCGTCATTGGACCGCTGAGACTGCGCCATAACAGATGGATTCGTATTGATTGAGGCATTCCTACCCGTTGGAGGAATCTGTTACGACGTTTCTTATTTAACCCGTCGGATGCTGCGCTGGGACCAGTTTTTGCAAACTGAGATATCCGAGCTAATAGAGAATTTATTGCATATCATATTGTGTTGTCTATACCTCGCCATTCATTTGATTACCTTGCTTGTCCATTTTCCTGCTCGAGTTATTTTATTACAAGTGTGAATGTCGGGCGAGCGTAGTGCAGTAGAGAAGTCTGTGGAAGAGATACTTGTTGACCTCATGACTGAGAAAGTCAATTTTGTAGGAATATAGGCATCATCAATTGGAGGATTGCAAGCATCCCCATCGACTGGGCGACATTCTAGCCACGCTGCTGAGAAACAAAGAAAACACTGCGATGATCTAGCTAACGCGAAGAAGATCCTGTCGGTCTTGCCTGACTATATCTTGCCTCTGGCTAGCGCAGTTAAGCGCGATAATGTCCCACATGGTTTAGAATACACATTGATCATTGCGTGCCTCCCAAAGGGGATACACGCAGTTGGACCCCAGTTAGGACTGATCCTAGCTCTCAAGATCAGGGACTTCAACCTTAGAGACCAGAAGAACTATGCGATGCTTGCGCCACATAGGTACCTGATGAAGAAGACTGGGAAGAAGCCCAAGATAATTCCCCAATCATGGATTAAGGAGATTGGGTGATCCACAATATTGAACATAATGAATATCCCCCACTTTGGTTGACATCCGGAGGCTAACGCTTGCGCCAAAATCCTCCTGTCGTGCTACCATGGATGGTATTTGTGGATTGATAGGTGCATGACTATGGATCCGAAGTTGATCCACTTGATCACTGGATTGAGCATGCAAGGATCGGACCCTCACCAATTCTACCTAGGGAAGACGTCAGATCGCTCCTTGGCTCAACATATAAAAGAAGACTATGGCGATGTAGAGAAAGGGAAGCGAGGTTACAAGGTATCCTCCATCCAGGATGGTGCAATGTGCCTTGCTTGGAAACTGATCACTGGCAATCTTGTAAAAAATAACCGACCAACACAAGTCACAGGGTTCGTAGTGGACCTCGCAAGGAAGTGTGTCGAAGGAATGCAGATGAACTGGGCAAGTTACCTCGTCAATGAGTTGGAAAAGGACTTTCGTGAAGCACAAGACCAATGGTACAAGTTTCACTTCAGTTGGTTACTGATTTTAATCACATTTGTCACCTCGCAAATGCCGGAAGGAGTAGCCTTCTCAGAAGTCGAGCCATCAGAGTCGTTGGTCGCAAGGTTCTCCACCTTGTGGTATACGAGTGATATGGTGAAGCAGTGGCAATTGAATGTCGTGTTCCATGCCTACTACCTACAACTGAAGCGCGCCATTGAATCATTCCCTTGAATGACACCGAATACACTCCATTAGTACAGACTGCTAGTGAAGTTTCACGCAGATTGACACTTCACCTACATCACTGTGCGTAGGGATGAAAGTAAGGAGGAGCTGCAGTCTTATTATAATTTGTCTGACAGATATATGGAGGAGATAACCAAAGAATGGCTTGTCGAATTCTTTGTATTGGTCGGATATGCATAATTCTCCAACCCCGACATCATCGAAAGTCCTTTGGTCACCCGGATTGATTATGATGGCCAGAGCAGTGCAAAGAAAAAGAAGAAAAAGGAGGAAGTACAGGACATATAAAGTGATGAGAAGGACAACGCATCGGAGGAAGTTGTGCCTGACTCACCTGCAGGAGGAGGAGGAGACGAAGTGAACCAAGAGGAAGGAGAGGAAGAAGGAAACAAAAAAGATAAAGGCGAAGTGACACTGGCAAAGGATCCACTTACAGAGGTCGATACATCAAAGAAAAGGAAGGTTTCTCTGTAGAAACCCTAAGCATGGAAAAAGACCCAAGATAATAAGCCTCAGTCACAGAATGTGCTCACAGTGGACGATATCCATCTCATCATCACAACTGTAGAATACGCCTTAGAGGATATCCTGCAGAGACATGAAGCGAAGAAATAAACACTGTATGACAAAATAGAGAAGGATCTTAGAGACATCCAACAAGCTATCCATTCGAGTCGTGGAGTGCCTACTGCGTCGTCATCGTAAAAAAATGAAGAATTGAGGGATGATCCCACCCAACTATGAAGGCTAGCAGATGCAACTAAAGTTTGACTTCATCGAGTCCAAGAAGAAAAGGATTAGGCCACATAGGCCTTGAAGCAAGAAAAGGAGGAGGCCTTAGAGAAAATTTGAGTTGCGCAACAAGAGAAAGATGACATTAGGGCGAAGTTCCAAGAGGACAAAGAGAAGATGCAGAAAGAAAAAGACCAGTTGCTTGTAGAGTATACTATGGTCAAAGAGGCAGTGACTAGAGCACTTCACTCTGTGTTGGGCTTGGCACAGGAGGAACCAGATTCTACTGATATAAAAGTGGGGAAGCTCGCTAAATACATTCAACAGCTTCAAGCAAAAGTAATGGAGCTAGAAATCCAAGCAGTGCCGAGCACTCTGCAAGAAGTGCGCGATCAGAGGGAAGAAGATGTCAGGAATGTTGTAGAAAGAATCAAGGAATTGGCCTCAGAGTGTAAACAATTAAGTAATTGAAGTGCGCAGAACTACGAGCGCCTTGAAGAAGATCCGAAGCTGAGGAAATTGGAAGCATATCTCCAAGAGGCGAAGCACTAGGCGTCCATCGTACAAGCACAACTGAAGTTGCTTACTTCCATTGAGAATATTAAGAGGTCACAGGAGCAACGCACAGTCCAACAACATGTTACTGTTATCCAGAGCAAGGTTATGGAAGTGGCACAAAGACTCCAACTGGTGTAGGACGAAGCCTGCATGATTTTTGAAGAAGTTGAAGGACAAGGCTCGCAGCTAGACCAACTAGTTGCAACAGTGGAACAATGCCTAGAAGGGCCTGTTACTAAGAAATTCATTCAGGAGGATCTATCAAAGAAACAAGTCGAGGCAGCTCGAGCTAAGCTCGAGGCCTTTGAAGCAGCCTTTCCCAGATCTGAGTGACTTGGGACGAGTCATAGGTGAGTGTTGGGGGCCTGTTGGCCCTCGACCAAGTTTTGAGAGAACATTGGTTGTGTTTGACCATTTTGGGACTTCAATAGGCTGGTCGAAGATGGAGCGCCCAGGCGAAGCAGAGATCGCAGGATCTCACTTATTTTGCGGACTTGGTGGAAAATCATCATCAGAAAAAGGGCACACTATACTAGTGAATGAAAGGAAATACACCTTATCAGTTCATAACTTGGTGGATGAAGAGATATCAATTTATAGGGCACTATATCCATATGAAATAAAGGATTTTGATGTAGGTCTTAAATACTTGGGTTTTCATGTAAAGACAATTTGTTACAAAAAGTAAGATTGGTTTTGGCTGATAGCGAAGCTAGAAAAAAGGTTATCCAGTTGGAGTTTCAGGTGGCTCTACTGTCCAGGTTGGTTGATATTGGTAAAATCAGTTTTGGAAGCAATACCAATCTATTGGATGTCTTTGGATTGGATTCCCAAAGGCGTTCTCGAATAGGAAAAGAATTTATGTTTTAAATTCCTTTGGGAAGGCACTTAGGGTAAACTTGTTCTTCCTTGGGTAAAATGGAACTCTTTGGCTATGCCAAAATATTTAGGAGGATGGGGATTGAAAAAGATCTTTCTTTTCTCAAAAGCTCTGGCAACAAAATCATATTGGAGAATGATCACTACTAACAGCCTCTGGACTCAAGTGAACATACAAAAATATATCAATCTGTAGTCTGTCTAGGAATGTATAAGAAATCTTCTTAAGAAAAAATCCATGTGCTTAATCATATGGAAAAAAATCATCACTTCCTTTGAGGTGGTTGGCGAAGGACTTGCTTGGCACATTGGAAATGGAAATAGGGTGTGCAATGGAAGTGATCCTTGTCCGGGAAGTGGTGTTGACCACATTCTCCCTGTATATTTGATCCAATGTCTTCACACTCGAGGAGTTTTTTTCCTAAATCATGCTACAGATCCTATTTGAACTTATTTATGGAACTAGGAGTGGAAGGAATCTATTTAATTGGGACTAGGAGAGGGATTTGTTGTCCCTTGTTCAAACTATATTAGAGCCTTAAAGTTGGCACATATTCGTTGTTTGGATAGAGAGGATGAATTGGTATGGAAACATGCTCCTCATGGAGTTTATAATCCAAAACAAGGCTACATTCAATTGAATATAGATTTGTATTTAAGGGATCCTTCCTGGTGGTGGAAAGGATTATGGAAAGTGTGTTTCCCTCTCAAAGCCCAAATTTTTTGTGTGGTGTTTGATCGTAAAAAAGTACCCACCTGGGAGGTTATGAAAAAGTGTCAAATTGAAGGATCGGGTTGGTGCATCCTATGCGAAGCGAGTGAAGAATCACCGAACCATATTTTCATTATGTGCCCATATATCAAGTTAATCTGGTAGGAGTTCTCTACCTTGTTAGGTCGAGAGTGCATTAGGCAAAGACTTTCTATAGAAGATGTGTGGAAATCATGGGTTACCAATGCTACTACTCGTAGTCATTGGGCTCTCCCTCTGGTCATTTGTTGGGGTAGCTGGTTGGAAACAAATTTTGTGATCTTCCGTGATAAATCCATACCACCAGAAGTCATTGCAACACAGATCCTTAACATATTTTCACATTTTCCACAAGAAAAAGAGATGGGCCCAATTCGGCCTGTTCAGGTGGAATTATTGGACTGAACCAGACCTTGGGATTTTTTCAATGGTGCCTCCCAAAATAAAAATCAATCTTGTTGAGGGGGTGCAATGTTATTTCTTTGATATAATAATTCCTATAAATTAAAAATGGGGTTGGGACTAGGCACACATAATTATGTAGAACTAATGTCCCTAAAATTGCTCTTACTTTTTGCCAAAGAAAAAGAGGTGGAATCTATTCATATTTTTGGAGATTCTCTAAATGTCATAACTTGGGTCTGGAAAGCACAACATTGTCATAACATACTTTTGCTTCCTGTACTTGAAGAAGTGCAAAGAACCTTGGATACATTTGACTCCATTTATGTCCACCATGTCTACAAGGAATGGAATATGGTCGTCGATCAACTCTCTAAAGAAGGTATACAGATGGGCCATGGGTCGTGGATGATTTCAGAAGACAACAACAAAACTATCTATGAGTTTTATCATAGGCCATTTATAGAAGATCAACGATCCGCAATGGCTATAACAACTTCATGATCCTTTTTTTGTACTTAACTATTATATTTCAGGCTTCTCATATGATGCCATTTATATAGTTAGATTTTGACACACATGTTTTGATCATACACTGTAAAGGTTTTCAAACCTATTTTATTTTTTTGGAATTTCCTGTAATTAATAGAACATAGGTTGTTACATATAGAGACATATCTATGATCATTTTTTTTAATGGGACATGGTTTGTCCTAATGCATCAACAAAATACATGGAAACATGTATTTCTATAGAATGTAATTTTCTTTCTCATCGGATGAAATCAAATTACCTTTTTTTTTCTGAAGAATATATATATATATATATATATATATATGAGTTGGCATAAATTTGTATTGTTTATTATTATTTTAATGTGTTATGTTATATGGACATCTCTCTCATACTAGGATGCAAAACGTCTCTCACCAAAATAAAACATATTGTAAAAATTAAATAAATTGAATATCTAATTATAAAAATACTTTAAAAATAAAATAAAATCTTTATAAACATTTTTTTTTGTTTAAATATCCCTTAATGATAAATCTCAACACAAACTTTAGATATAAATATTTTCATAAATAAATAAAATAAAATAAAAACTATTTTCATAATGAATATTGATTTCAACAACTTCATTAATGTGTCTATGAATGATGTATCCACTATGCATGAGGGAGATGCAAAGGGGTATATGTCTCCAAGAGTGGCCAAAAATGGACACTGGGAAAATGATGTTATGAAGTTTATATATATATATATATATATAAAGTTTAAAAAAATTATTAAAAGAAAAAATGTTATAGGTTTTAAAATGTTATAAATGTTAATGTAGATATTTTGTGTATATAGAGTTGGTTGCTCAATGTGGTTAATCACAAAATCAATCAAATTGGATTATGTGGTTTATAGGTTGTATAAATGGAAGTCTAAGGGGTTAGTTTAATGATTGTGACAATTTTGTTATAGATTTGGCTATTTTAATTTTTTTGGTTTGAATCTCTTTATGTAAAATCGATTGTGTCAATTTTGTTATGGATTTGGTTACTTTTTTTTTTTTTTTTTGAATCTCCTTATGTAAAGTGCTCTAATTTATATTGACAAATTTACTAGAGATAACATTCACAAATGTGGGGAGAATTCCTAGGTTTCTCCATAAAATTTACTTTGAAAAAAAAACTTAAATATTAATTAACTAAACATATAACCTTAACAACATTAGTTAACTGAATCAATATTAACTACCTAAAATATGTTATCAATAAAAAAATCATAAATCATAGATTCAAATCTAATTAAATCCTTAAAAATGGAGTGGGCTAACTCTAGAGCAATCCTCCCTCCTGAGTTACTTTTCGGCAGTTCCTCCAACGGTCAGCTTTTAAATTTCTGACCAATCCATAACTCTGATAGATTTTCTAAGCATCCAGGTTGGTTTTAAATGGGGGAAAACCCTTGGGGTAAGTTTTTGACTCAAATTAATGGTGGCCAAGTTTCCAACTCAGACTACCCCTGAAAATCTAGTCAGATTCAGGCCCATTTTTTTACTTAAAAAGTGGTTTGTTTGCACCCAAGTTATCTTACTCCCTTAAAAATTACCAAAACTTTAACCATGTAACCTTAAACATTAACTAAAAAAATAATCCACCACCTAAAATATATTGTCTTATACTTTAACCATATAACCTTAAACATTAACTAAAACAATAATCCACCACCTAAAATATATTGTCAATAAAACTAATTCAATCAAATCCATACAAATTAATAAAACATTAGGTAGTTTTGTTTGTATGAGGTAGTGCTATTAGAGAGCCTCCATTGAGTAGATTGGGTTGCTTACAACCTAGGGTTCTGAACTAGGTAGCCGCCATAGGTTGGAGGCTAGGGCTAACTCCTGGTTAGGATCCTCGAGTTTAGAATGGATTCTACACTTGCTTAGTGGGTGAGACAATGGAGTAGGTGGGTTGTTCCATAATGAGAAGAGAAAAAGTCTTAGAGTAGGGTTGTTAATGCTCTGGAGGAGGTATTGTATCTAGGATTAAGATGGCTTGTGAGGTGGTGGTACTTCTTGATCGATTAGTAGAGGAAAAGTGGTGGAGTCAAGGAGGAATCCTATAACCTAACGAAGTCTATACGACCGATCTTCAAAGGTACATACAGGTAAGAGTACTGGATGATGTAAGGGGTGGTCATTACATGGCTGAAGTAGAGGATCAAACCTCGATAAGGACATATGGCGTTTTAGTGAATGGCCTTATGGATGGAGTAGTTAAGACTGCATTAAAAGCCAACCTAGAGAAGGGTGAGGTGTGGGGATGTATGCCGACTAACATTCACTCAGACACTACACTGAAGGAATTGGCAGACAGACAGATTTGCAGGGAGGCAGCGAGAGGTAATGGAAGGCAGTGCCTAGTAGACAACAATCCAAAAGTTTCTTCTGGTATATGAGGGGGACTACAGGACATACCTAAAAAGGTAAGGAATAGGGAAGAAGAATGGACGCTAAGGGAGGCATATGATTTGCGTGAAGTGGTGGAGGTAGTTAGGAGGAAGGAGGCTATGGGAATTGGCGCAGCACATAGAGATGGAAAGAAGGTTTTATACAAAACCTCTGCAAAGGCTTTGAAAGTTAAGAAGGTTAAGCCAAGGGTCACACTTGGCAGAGACATAGGGATGAAGGAGATAATCTTACTCTCTACGTGTGGGCTTGTAGGTAGATCTGAATACAAGGCTATGGCCACTCGGGAAATACATAGTTGGGTGGAGGATACCTGGTATCCAGTTCTGGGTTATATTCCTGATGTATACATCCTGATAAAAGGGCGGTTCTATTTCATTTTCAATTCCTTGAAGGATGCAGAGAAAATTCAAAAGCAGGTGTGGTTGGTCAAGGGAGGAATCCTTATGATAAAAAAATGGCACTGGACGTTTAATCCAGAGAAGGAGATTATACAATATAGACATCTTTGAGTTCTATTTCCTAGATGGCTTCTCACCTTGTGGAATTTGGAAGCGCCAAAGGAGATAGGTGATGTGATAGGGAAGTTTTTATGGGTAGACCCTAAAATTTTCTCTGGTTCTGATAGGCACATGGGAAAAGTATTAGTGGAGGTGGATATGCATGGAGGTCTGCCGACTGAGATAGAACTTGAGTGGCGTAGTACTGTGGTGCTGCAATGCCTGGATTTCCTGGGGGTTTCATTTAGGTGTTCTGTGTGTGAAAAGATAGGCCATTTATGACACCAATGCCAGGGACAAAGCAAGGAAGAGGTTTTTGATGGTTTTGAAGATCCTGGCGAAAATGACGCTATTGATTCAGAGTTGCTTACAGAAGGTTGGCCAGAGCTCAATTCCTTTTCGGCAATGGAATGCGATATTCCCGCGGGTAAGCTCAACAAAACTTTACCTTGTGACATTAATTCTCCTTTTGTCATTTTAAAGGAGGGTAAGATTAATGTAGGATTGAAGTCGTTAAAGACAGTCAGTGTCTCCTGTTGGAACAAATATTGAAAATTTCTAAACTTAGTGTCTTTCACCAAAATTTATGTTAGTTGCACCAATTAGTTTAAGAAGCTTGTCGCCTGGCGCAAGCTTGTGTAACCATTAAGTCCTTACACCATTTGGCGCAAACCTTTCCGCTGTAGTAAAAACTCTAAACCTATCACCATTTTCGTCGAACTTCTCTACCATCACAATCTCAAAGATTTAAAGTTTCCCAAGGTCTCCTATTGGTGTTAGTTTGCAATTCCTTGACTGTCGAAATA
>JASDQU010308232.1:57363-68542 GCA_032191745.1 Picea mariana
ACGAAATCAATCAAATTGGACTATGTGGTTTATAGGTTGTATAAATGGAAGTCTAAGGGGTTAGTTTAATGATTGTGACAATTTTGTTATAGATTTGACTATTTTAATTTTTTTGGTTTGAATCTCCTTATGTAAAATCAATTGTGTCAATTTTGTTATGGATTTGGCTTTTTTTTTTTTTTTAATTTTTTCTGTTTGAATCTCCTTATGTAAAGTGATCTAATTTATACTGACAAATTTACTAGAGATAACATTCACAAATGTGGGGAGAATTCCTAAGTTTCCCCATAAAATTTACTTTGAAAAAAAAACTTAAATATTAATTAACTAAACATATAACCTTAATAACATTAGTTAACTGAATCAATATTAACTACCTAAAATATGTTATCAATAAAAAAATCATAAATCATAGATTCAAATCCAATTAAGTCCTTAAAAATGGGGTGGGCTAACTCTAGAGCAATCCTCCCTCCCGAGTTACTTTTCCAACAGTTCCTCCGGTGGTCATCTTTTAAATTTCCGACCAATCCAGAACTCTGATAGATTTTCTGAGCATTTGGGTTGGTTTTAAATGGGGGAAAAACCTTGGGGTAAGGTTTTGACTCAAATTAATGGTGGCCAAGTTTCCAACTCAGACTACCCCTGAAAATCTAGTCGGATTCAGGCCCATTTTTTTTACCTAAAAAGCGGTTTGTTTGCTCCCGAGTTATCTTACTCCCTTAAAAATTACCAAAACTTTAACCATGCAACCTTAAACATTAACTAAAAAAATAATCCACCACCTAAAATTAATTGTCTTATACTTTAACCATATAACCTTAAACATTAACTAAAACAATAATCCACCACCTTAAATATATTGTCAATAAAACTAATTCAATCAAAATCCATACAAATTAATAAAACATTAGGTAGTTTTGTTTGTATGAGGTAGTGCTATTAGAGAGCCTCCATTGAGTAGATTGGGTATCTTACAACCTAGGGTTCTGAACTAGGTGGCCGCCATGGTCTGGAGGCTAGGGCTAACTCCTGGTTAGGATCCTTGGGTTTAGAATGGATTCTACACCTGCCTAGTGGGTGAGACAATGGAGTAGGTGGGTTGTTCCATAATGAGAAGAGTGTCTTAGAGTAGGTTTGTTAATGCTCTGGAGGAGGTACTGTATGTAGGATTAAGATGGCTTGTGAGGTGGCGGTACTTCTTAACCGATTAGCATAGGATAAGTGGTGGAGTTAGGGAGGAATCCTAAACCTGACGAAGTCTATACAACCGATCTTCAAAGGTACATACAGGAAAGAGTACTAGATGATGTAAGGGGTGGTCATTACGTGGCTGAAGTGGAGGATCAAACCTCGATAAGGACATATGGCGTTTCAGTGAATGGCCTTATGGATGAAGTAGTTAAGACTGCATTAAAAGCCAACCTAGAGAAGGGTGAGGTGTGGGGATGTACGCTGACTAACATTCACTCATACACTACACTGAAGGAATTGGCAGAAAGATAGATTTGCAGGGAGGCAGGGAGAGGTAATGAAAGGTAGTCCCTAGTAGACAACAATCCAAAAGTTTCTTCTGGTGTAGGAGGGGGATTACAGGACATACCTAAAAAGGTAAGGAATAAGGAAGAAGAACGGACACTAAGGGAGGCATATGATATGAGTGGAGTGGTGGAAGTAGTTAGGAGGAAGGAGGCTATGGGAATTGGCGTGGTGCACAGAGCTGGAAAGAAGGTTTTATACAAAACCTCTGCAAAGGCTTTGAAAGTTAAGAAGGTTAAGCCAAGGGTCACACTTGGCAGAGATGTAGGGATGAAGGAGATAATATTACTCTCTACGTGTGGGCTTGTAGGTAGATCTGAATACAGGGCTATGGCCACTCGGGAAATACATATTTGGGTGGAGGATACCTGGTATCCAGTTCTGGGTTATATTCCTGATGTATACATCCTGATAAAAGGGCGGTTTTGTTTCATTTTCAATTCCTTGGAGGATGCAGAGAAGATTCAAAAGCAGGTGTGGTTGGTCAAGGGAGGAAGCCTTATGATAAAAAAATGGCACTGCGCATTTAATCCAAAGAAGGAGATTATACGATATAGACATCTCTGGGTTCTATTTCCCATATGGCTTCTCACCTTGTGGAATTTGGAAGCACCAAAGGAGATAGGTGATGTGATAGGGAAGTTTTTATGGGTAGACCCTAAAATTTTCTCTGGTTCTGATAGGCGCATGGGAAAAATATTAGTGGAGGTGGATATGCATGAAGGTCTATCGATTGAGATAGAACTTGAGTGGCACAGTACTGTGGTGTTGCAGCGCCTAGATTTCCTGGGGGTTTCGTTTAGGTGTTTTGTGTGCAAAAAGACATGCCATTTACGACACCAATTCCAGGGACAAAGGAAGGAAGAGGTTTTTGATGGTTTTGCAGATCCTAGCGAAAATGACGCTATTGATTTGGAGTTGCTTATAGAAGGTTGGCCAGAGCTCAATTCCTTTTCGACAATGGAATGCGATATTCCTACGGGTAAGCTCAACAAAGCTTTACCTTGTGACATTAATTCTCCTTCTGTCATTTTAAAGGAGGGTAAGATTAATGTAGGATTGAAGTCGTTAAAGACAGTCGGTGTCTCCTGTTGGAACAAATATTGAAAATTTCTAAACTTAGTGTCTTTCGCCAAAACTTATGTCAGTTGCGCCAGTTAGTTTAAGAACCTTGTTGCCTGGCGTAAGCTTGTGTAACCGTTAAGTCCTTGCACCATTCGGTGCAAACCTTTCCGCTATAGTAAAAACTCTAAACCTATCGCCATTTTCGTCGAACTTCTCTACCGTCACAATCTCAAAGATTTAAAGTTTCCCAAGGTCTCCTATTGGTCTTAGTTCGCAATTCCTTGATTGTCAAAATAATTCTAAAGTGTCAAATTACAAAAAAAAAAAAAACTACAAATTTTTTTTATTTTTTTTTATATTATTTTAAAAATATTTTATATTATTTTAAAATTATTTTATATAATTTTAAATTAATATTTTATTTTATTTTAAAGTTTGGTAAAAAAGAGAAAATTGTTGATTTATCCAAACCTTTGCACCAATTCTCTTTTATAAAATTTATTGGGTCAACTACCCTTCACGTCCAATCTCTAAACTAGCTACCGAAAGCTACACACATGCCAAGTCACAAGACAACTCACACAAGATTCCAAGAAGAGGATCCACGAGAGGACCAAAGCCGAGCACCCAAAAGCCACGTTCCTCTTCAGGATTTTGATCGTCGGAGGAATTCTAATAAGCCACTTCTCCTTTCCTTTGAAGGCTCGAAGTCGGGGTTCTAGTCTTATGCATCAAATGCTGATGGGTTAAACGTTCCAGTTGTCAAATGAAAATGCCCTCTATAAAAAAAAGGGGGGGTAGAAGTCGAGCTTCTGAGTGTTCGTGCGTAGGTGGGAAAGGAAGAGATAATAGAATTGATGAGAAGATACATAAGATATTTGGATGGGTTTCTAAACCCATTGTCATGGGCGTCCTCACCCTTGTTAGCTCATTGCATGGTAACTGCTCGTTGGAAAATTTATAATTCTAGATATTCGATTTGTGGTTTATTTCTCCCTTCATGGGCGTTATTACAACTGGTGTGTTGGAGATACGATGGAGCGAGGTTGGTATCATTGATCTGTGAGGACACGCATAGTTTTGGGGAGTTGGGAGTGTGTCAGGCCATGGTTTTGGATTGCTGAAGATACTTACTAGCGTTGACAAGAACTTCACCGTAACATCTAAAGTTGAAGATGTTGGTCATGATAAGGATCACAAGAGTGTCTACGAGAAAGAATCACATCCAGAGCTACGTCTAAGCGCCCATAAAAATTTCAAAGTACTCGCAGATGCCGATAGTCCTAAGGATAGAGTTCACCATTGAAAAAATTTGTGAGTATAAGGTAAATGTGCACAAGAAAGAAATGCCTAAAAATTGTCAAAGAGTTTTTGTGGGTTATTAGTAGCAATACCTTAATGTGAAAATGGTACAAAAATGATAATTCCATTGCCTGTAGTAATGAATCCAGAGGATGTTGCTGTAATTGGTGTAGATGAGCATTTGAGAAGGAACGAGAAACAAATTTTTCATGGTTGTATGGTTCTGGTTTGCGGCCTCATGACAGTGGTGCCCAATGTCATATATTTAATGAGCAAGCCAAGAGAAAAGGGTCAAAGGTTTACTGATATAGACATGTTCGAGTGGCAGTAGTACTGTTCAATAACAGTCTTTGGAAACTTTTTTTTTTCCCAATTGTTTCCCATATGCAGAGCAACATCTAGTGCAACAAGGACCATCCAACAAGCATTTAAATATGGATAATGATGCCAGAGATAGATATGAGTAATGACTGGAGGTAGACTTGTATCTGTGGATTCGAGTTGCAGAATTCGCAGTTTTGGGCTATTTGGTGAATGTCTCAAGGGCATATTACAAACTATTGGACAATAAGTACATAACAAGAAGAACTATCCTTCTTTTTGCAACAAATCCATATCACTAATATGCAGGATACTGGATTTGTATCTCATGAAAAGAAACAGAGCATGGCAGCTTTAGAAGACATAGAAAAGTGTTACAACAGTCAGCAACAACACTCAGAGTGCCAATGATTATGGTAAATGTAACGAATATATGTTGAACAAAAGATAGTAAATACATCCGGGAACAAACGAAGAGTCATACGAACCGCCAACACCTCCAATTGAAAACCAATAACGTATGCATACTATTAAGATGGTATTCTATTTTTAGGCAGAGGTTGTGGGTAACCCAAGGGTTTTTTCAGTTGAGACAAATTTTGTATAAATAAATAGATTGTAGATCTATTTAGGGGGGGGGAAAAACCCAAGAGCTTTAGGGGGGCTGGGTTTGTAATGCCATTTCTTTCAGCAAATATAGAACAAAATGCTAAGAGATTCTATACCTCGTCACTGTGTAATTCTGTCTTTTCCTATATTATTTTCTCAGGTTTACATTCAATCTTTCTTCCTTCTTTTACATATTTATCTTGTAATGGCTCTAATTCAGTAATACCTCTGCTATAGTCAATTATTGGGAAGCCTGTCAGGTTCGAATTTTCCTTTGTTTATGTTGTGAGCAAAATAAGACTTATAGCTTGACTGTTCATGCCTAGATTACAAGTTATATATATGCACGGTTATTTTTTGAAACTATTTGTCATTCCTCTGTTGATATAAATATTAGACTTACTGGAATTAGATACCTAGCTCTTTGTTTCAGTTTTATTCATCACCTATATTCTATCTGTCTTCCTTATTTTAATTAAATTAGGAAAACGAGGTCATGCCTCTTCCATTTTGATTTATAAATGATTGAAAGGCTTGTTTCAGACCTAGTTCTAGAATCCTCATATGACTGAACAATCAACAAATTATTATGTCATTCAAAATGTGCTAAGGCTTGGTTCTATTACAGCCTAGAGTCAACTCTTGCGACAACATCTCCTTAGAGGGTCTTGGGTCGGGTTTTACACCTGTGTGTGAGGATCCTTTGAAGCCGAAACTGAAGGACATTGAGGTTGTATCTCAACCTTTATGTCCTGAAGGGAGGAAGGAATTAGGGAGGGATTTGGGAGACTTGCTAGATAAGAGTTTAGTGATTGGGGGGAGGAGACCCAACTTGTTGAGGATGATAGTCTAAAGGTTCGGGGGTTGGGGGGAGTGTAATTTCCCGGCTGGGAAAGGGGGCCTTATGGGTGCGGGGTGCGAATCTTCGGAAGGGAGATATATTGGAGATAGTATGGAGGTTGTTGTACTGGGGAATGCTCCACAGATCGACTCAGAACCTGTGGAATCCAACAAATTCTTCATGATAGCTACCAATGCCTTGATTGCAGGGTCTGTAGCTTATGTAGGGGACCCAGATCATTTGGATCACCCGTCTTTCCTTAGTTTTTCTCCAGATCGGTCCTTTGTAGTTGTTGTGGAGTAGAGGGTGGGGAGTCACCACTTGTATTCTGGGGATACTCTTTTTTCGAGAGAACAGATCTTTGGAGGAAGGGATATCCCTATTAGGCTGACTAAGGTAGAAGAAGCTATAGTTGATCATGTTTCGTCTTATAGAGAGATTCTCTCCAGAACACCTTTGCCTATTTTTGATGGAGGGGAGTTATTACAAAATCCTATGGAAAAGAAGAGTAAAGAGGGGATTCCTTTGAAACTTAACTCACACAGTTCAGGGGGCAAAGATTCAATGACAAAAGGGGTTGTTCGTGGAGGTCTCGAAAAGGACTTCTCCCCTTCAAAGACTAGAAGTGTTAGGAAGCTAGGGAGCAAGAAGAAACTTGGTGAGTCTAATTGTATCACAGTGGTTGATGGTCCGAGGGCACTTAGAGCACAAAAATCCCTGGCAAGAGTAAAAAATGATTGTGGCCACTTTAAATGTGAGAGGAGTGGGGGGAAGCTCCAAGTACTTAGCCCTAAAAAGAAATTTAGATTTAGTGAAACCTGATGTATTTCTTATACAAGAAACTATGGTTGGGGTGGAAAAATCAAGGGATCTTTTTGTTAAATTATTACCACACTGGTGTTTTTGTGGAGTGGACTTCCCAGGACTATCTGGTGGGATGCTCTGAGCATGGAATCCAAGGAAAGATAACTTTTCTACTTACTTGATTCCTGCAGGAATTCTGTTGGAAGGACGTGTTAAAAATCTTGATAGAAATTTGAAGTTGATCAACTGCTACAGACCGTATTCTGACAAAGAGGTCTTTTGGGAGGCTATCAAGAGTGAAGGTATTTTCAAAGATCAAAATTTAATAATGGGGGTGATCTCAACTTCAATACCTCATTCAGAGAGGTTTGGGGTGAACATGATAGAGTATATATGATCCATATGGATATTCGTGGCCACCCACCTTTTCCAACTAGCTCAAAACAATTTTCTGACAATTTCGACAATTTACTATTTTTAGTAGTTTTCACTTTGAGGGCCATTTTGACGACCTAAATGAAGGTTTTTAGGGATCAAGCTTCTCAATAATATCCTATGGCATGATTGAGGCCCCAAAATGAATCTCCACGAATATACCTTTCCAACGAGCTATCGTACGCCTAAAACGGAGATCATATGCAAAAGTTACGACCCCGAGAAGTTAATGTACTAACTTACCCAAACAGGGCCCACATGACTTTTGGCGCTTCCTCTCCTAGGGTTAGGTTTTTGAATGTCTAGGGTTTTGGGAATTCCTGTTTATTGTAAAATGCCTTCAGAGCCTCATGGTAATCATCTTCTTGCGAATGAGTGCATCTTTCACATCTCTTCTTAGGGATAAGCCGCCACCATTCCAACAAGCTTGTTTCTGCTGCATTTTACAGTTTTAGCTTATTTCATTATTGAGTAGAAAACCAGTTTTACTGTATCTCTGTTATTTTGTGTTAAGAATCTGTATTCATTTTATTTTTCTCATAAAATCTGTATCAGTGGTATCAGAGCGGTCTGCTCCTTGTCATCTTAATGCATGTCCCCAATGACGTCAAAGTACAAAGAGTTGGGTCTTGAGCTTGTTTCTCTTGAGGACAAAAGCTCTTGCACGCCCAAGAAACCTCTCATGGAAGGAGAAAAGAAATATGACGGGACATGAGATCCTTTCAAACTATTGATTGAGGAATCCCTCACACAACAAAGGAACGAGATGATGGATAGTTTCGCGCAAATCCTTCAGTGGCTACCAACAAGCGAAGAATCTTCTTCAAGCGGAGGCGCCACCCCCTTCAAGGTATTAATAAACTTCGATATTCCTATATTTGAAGGTCAGATAGAAACAAATGTTGTAGACAAGTGGTTGAATCTTCTAGAAGGGTATTTTTCTGTCCATAACTTCTCGAATAGAGAAAATATTACTTTTGCACTCCTCAAAGCCATCCCCCATGTCAAAGATTGGTGGGAAACGTTCTGTGAGAAAAAGGAAACAACATAACCCTCATTATTTACAGTCACAACCACCTGGGATTGCTTTATGGATGCTATTAAGGAAAAATACTACCATGTCGGAAGTTATGACAACTTATATATCAAATGGACCACACTGTGGCAAGAAAGAGACCAACCAGTGCCAGATTTCACAAATATCTTCCATACCTTGCGCACCAAGCTGGGTATCAAAGATTTAGAGCGACATCTAGTGCTCAAGTATCGCGGTGCTCTGCATAGATAATTCTAGACCAAAATGGAATTTCTAGACATCTCATCCTTGGGCGCGACCTACCGATATGTTGTCAAAATTGAGCAGAAGCTCAAACAAAAGACGCGAAAATTTGGGCCTGGGAACTCCTCACAACAAAAGCCAGGAAAGGGCGACTCCAACCCACAAAACAAAGGACAACAAATATGGACAGTATCGGGATAACCAGTCCAAGCCATAAGCAAAGAAGGACACTGGAAAGACAAAGAAAGATATCGGGAAGTGGTGCAACTTCCATAAGAGCCCTTGGAATAACACTGTTGATTGTCGCTCAAAGCAATCACTGGCGGCCGAAGTGAAAGCCTCTGAATCAGATGCAGAGTCTGACTCTGATCTAGAACCCAAAAGGGGAAGATGGATCATTGATGTGGAACCCAGTGCCACCGTTGCTACCACCAAGCTCCAGCCCAGTGAACTAGACGATCCATAAGAAGGAGATCGCCTCTTCCATTCGCAAATGTGGGTAAAAGGCACCCCGCTGCACTTCATCATTGATAGCGGTAGCCAGAAGAACCTCATTTCTACAGAGGTCATCAAGTGGCTGACCATGCCCACAACGCCTCACCCACAACCCTACACCATTGGATGGCTTCGCCAAGGAAGTGATCTCCGCGTCAGCCAATAGTGTTGATTGTCATATGGCATCAAGCCCTTCAAAGGCGAGGTATTGTGTGATGTTGCTCCTCTCAAAGTTTGTGATGTTATTTTGGGCCAATCTTATTTATGGAAACGCCATGCTGTATATGAGTCTAGGCCTTGTAGTGTTATTATTACTTTGAACAGGAAATTGTATAGGATACCTAAGGCAGTCCCACCTAGTGTTATTTCCTTGATCTCTGCTAAGAAATGCAGGAAGGTCATCTCTCAGATGGGGAAGTTTGTCTTCTTCGTGATTTTCTCTTAGAATTAGCGAAAGATCACAGTCGCATCCAGGGTCTCTGCGACCGACCTCTCCACACAGCAGAAGAAAGTAGATAAGGTCGTGGAAGAATACTTAGATATCTTCTCCTCACCTATCGGGGTACCTCTGCACTGTCAGGTCAAGCACCCCATTGATCTGACCCCTAGTGCACCGATGCCCAATGGGTCAGTCTATCATCGCTCTCTGTTAGAGAATGAGGAGATCAAGTGACAAATCCAAGAATTGCTCCACAAGGGGCATTTTTGTCTCATATCATCACCTTGTGGGAGCCCAATCATGCTGGTATAGAAGAAAGATGGAACCTAGCGACTCTGCATTGATTACCGGGCTTTGAATAAAATCACAGTCAGAAATCGGTACCCGATTCCCCGAATCGACGACCTCCTTGATCAACTCATGGGGGCTAAATACTTCAATAAGATTGATCTGAAGTTTGGCTACCACCAGGTCTCGATAGAACAAATAGATGTATTGAAGAGCGCCTTCAAGTCAAAGGAAGGCCTTTTTGAATGGTTGGTCATGCCCTTTGGTTTGACAAATGCTCTGGCCACTTTCATGAGGATGATGGATGATATCCTGCGACCATTCACCAATAATTTTGTAGTGGTGTATCTAGATGACATTCTCATTTACAACAAGACTTGGGCCGAATACTTGTAGCATATTCAACAGGTTCTGCACACCCTGTGACAGCACAAGCTATACACCAACTTGGAAAAATTCTCCTTTGGCATGGATAGGGTCCATTATTTGGGCTACATCATTGATCATCATGGTGTACATGTGGATCCAGCCAAGATCCAATTCATCTGTGACTAGCTAGCCCCAACCACACTCATTGAGCTTTGGAGCTTCTTGGGCCTTGCCAATTTCTACCGCAGGTTTGTGTTGGGATTCTCCCATATTGCATGGGCCCTCAGCCAAATCACCAGGGGTGGTGGTAAGGCACAATTTGCATGGGGTCAGTCCCAACAACAAGCGTTCGATGATTTGAAGCAGCGCTTGTGTTCATCCCCAGTACTTTCACTACCATACCTGCAACATCACTTTGAGATCGAGACAGATGCTTCAGACTATGCTGTGGGCACCATTCTCACTTAGCACGACCACCCTGTGGCCTATCATAGTGAGACACTATCTGATGTTGTCCATAAGTACCCTACTTATGACAAAGAAATGTACTCCATTGTGCAAGCCTGCCGCCAGTGGAGACATTACATTCTTTGGAAGGAGACAGTCATCCACACTGATCATAAGCCACTGCAATTTATGCAGACACAAGGAAAATTGCAGAATGACCGCCATCAAAAGTGGTCCTCATACTTGCAACAATTCCACCTCAACATCAAGTATAAAACATGAAGCACCAATCTCATCGTTGATTGCCTCAGCAGACCACCAATTGTGGCACTCACCATGGTGCTAGAATCTTGCGGCCATGAGACCTCTGGATGGCCCCAACTCTATGAGATAGACCCGAACTTTGCCAACACCTACCAAATGTTGGGTGCAAACATAGTTGTCTATAATTTCTATCTTTAGGATGGGTTGTTGTGTCGTCTGGGCCATATCTGTGTTCCATCAAGTGAGCGAGCGAAGCTGATCTAGGAAGCCCACTATAGTCGGGTGGCAGGACACTTTGGCGTCGAAAATATAGTGGCGATGCTACAGAAACATTTCTACTGGCTGAAACTCCGACAGGAGGTCAACAAGTATATCAAGTATTACAGGCTTCCTGTGCTATTGCCAAACCAACCACTAAGAAACAAGGCCTGTACACACCTCTTCCTACTCCTGACAGGCCATGGGAATACATCTCAATGGACTACATGTCGGGCCTCCCGTCCACCAAGCGGAGAAATGACTGTGTTTTTGTGGTTGTTGAACGCTTTTCTAAGATGGCGATTTTGGTTACCTGCAAGAAGAGCATCACAATGGAGGCCACTGCCAAACTCTTCTTTGAATGGGCCTGGGTACATTTTGGACTCCCACCAACCATTGTCTCAGATATGAATAATAGATTTAT
>JASDQU010308232.1:68592-79784 GCA_032191745.1 Picea mariana
ACAACTCACACAAGATTCCAAGAAGAGGATCCATGGGAGGACCAAAGCCGAGCACCCAAGCACCACATTCCTCTTCTAGATTTTGATCGTTGGAGGAATTCTAATAAGCCACTCCTCCTTTCCCTCGAAGTCGGGGTTCCAGTCTTACGCATCAAACACCGATGGGTTAAACGTTCCAGTTGTCAAATGAAAACGCCCTCTGTCAAAAAAAAGGGGGCAGAAGCCGAGCTTTTGAGTGTTCGCACACAGGTGGCAAAGGAAGAGATAATAGCATTGATGAGAAGATACATAAGATATTTGGACGGGTTTCTAAACCCATTTTCATGGGCGTCCTCACCCTTGTTAGCTCATTGCACGATCACTGCTCTTTGGAAAATTTATAATTCCAGATATTCGATTTGTGGTTTATTGCTCCCTTCATGGGCGTTATTAAAACGGGTGTGTTCGATATACGTTGGAGTGAGGTTGGTATCNGAACAATTTTGGGGAGTTGGGAGTGTGTCAGCCCATGGTTTTGGATTGCTGAAGATACTTACTAGCGTTGACAAGAACTTCACCGTAACGTCTAAAGTTGAAGATGCTGGTCATGATAAAAAATGATACACATGGATCACAAGAGTGTCTACGAGAAAGAATCACATCTAGAGCTGTGTCTAAGTGCCCATAAAAATTTCAAAGTACTAGCAGATGCCGATAGTCCTGAGGATAGAGTTCACCATTGAAAACATTTGTGAGTATAAGGTAAATGCGCACAAGAAATAAATGCCTTAAAATTGTCAAAGAGTTTTTGTGGGTTATTAGCTGATCAAAATTTGGACCAGGGGTCAAAATTTAGCTCAAAAATCAAAGTTCTCAGAATTGCCTCAAAACGAATGGGTGCGTATCCCTCATCTTCACGAACCCAACACAACTCGTTTGGGTTCAAACAGACGTCGGATGAGAGAGATATCGCGATCTGTTCGAATCGTCAAACATGTAAAAAAAAATTATGTTGACTGTACAGTTCGTACGGATGTTGACATCGCATGTTTGTACAATGACGTGGAAGAGATGAATTGGTAGAGACGTATGACACGTGGCATGTGATGAATTGGCAGAGCCCACGGTTGTATTGTATTACCATATGACCATACCTTCCAAAATTTTTGCGCGCATATTTCAAACCGTTCAGCCCGCGGTTTTATTATTAAATTATATGGCCACCGGTTAATACATTACGCGTGCATATTGTAAACGGAGTTAGCCCCGGTTGCACACACAATAGCATATGACCATAGCCAAGCAAATTCACGGGGTTTGGATTTGGTTTGAAACGGTTACAACCATACGCCCGATACGTGGCGTTTAACCATTCGACCTTGAAACTTAGCCCTCTTTTGCGCTAGCGCAAGGTCACATGGTGACCCTTGTGACCATCGTCTTGGCGGTGAGGGGTTGGGCGCGCCCTAACCGTCCTACAATTTCACTCATTTTTCGGTTACGCGTCGGTGCTAGGTTTTAGCACGAATTTGAGCATGTGTGCTAGGTTGGGCACACAGAGGTGCGTTTTGGCGAACCAGAGACAACAAGCTTGAAGGAAGAAAATGGCATGAGGCCTATCTTCTTCATTTTTTGGCCAAATGAGGTGCTGAAAAAGCTCAGATAGGGGTTTTTGGACATTCTGAATCCATTGGCACTATTTTCAAAGCCATTTGAAGACTTCTTTTGCAGTTTTTTCACCATTGAAGTTTTAGGAAGCTCCAGGGAGCTTGAAGCCCTCATTGATTGAGGTCATGCTCAGATGAGCACATGTCTGTTTTCTGTGATTGAATAATAATTTTTGGCTAATTGTTATGCTCTGAACACTTTGGGATAGGTTTCAGATCCATTTGAGTACTTTTACAGGTGTTTTTTCCACAAGGAAGCTCAGGGAAGCTTAAGGCCACATGTAGAAGAGGTCATACCCGGATGAGCCATGATCCGTTTTCAGAGTTCTATTAGTCATTTCTGGGGTTTTTATGTATTCTGAACCCAATGGTACAATCAGTTAATCCATTTGAGTTGAGAAACATCTTGTAAAAGAATCTTTGACAAATTAATCCCAGAGAGCCAAGTCCATTGATGGAGGCTCAAGGAGATGTAGCCCAGAGAGGGGTGAACTCCTTTATCATCTTGTTTATGTTGTGAGTTTGATGGTTTATTTGTTGCAAGTTATGTTACTTTGTATTTATTTAAAGTACATATTTAACCATTTAAAAGAACATTTCCTCACACATGAACATTTAAAAGAAGATGCATAAACTTGGCACATAATTTATCTTGCATATTTTAACACATGGAGCAAGGTCATGTAAAGTTTTATTTTTATGAAGTAGAGGGTGCTTGCATAGCATAACAAGTCAGCCCACTATTTTCAGATCAGGTGGTATCAGAGCATAGTTTGTTTTTCTCATGTGATTGCCATTGATAGCTTGAGATTTAGTTGTTGGTATTATTGTGCAAGTTTTGTGTTGAAGTTTGATATCTTGCAAGGATGGAGGAAGCTTCAAACATTGGTAGTTCTCATACATCTTCATTATCCAAGTTCTTTGACAAAGAGATGTTGAAGGAATTTCTAGCCATGAGAGATGTGGTGAAAGAGATGTGGGAAGATAGAAAGGAGAGCATTGCCCTTGAAGAGCAGTTGATGGCCATGAAGGAGGAGAAAGACCAGCTTCTTGAAAAGTTGCATGAGATGGAGACTCAACTTCATGAGGCAAAAGAAACCCTTACCAAGTACATGCATGAAAATAGGGTATGTAATGTTAGTTTATCTTCAAATTCCTCTCAAGATGAATGCTTTGGTGTTTTTGAAAATCACACAAGAGGAATAGGGTCCAAGTTATTGTTAAAAATGGGCTATGAAGGTAAAGGGTTAGGCAAGCATGCACAAGGCATTGTTGAGCCTATTGTTGTTGAAGAGAGACCTAAGTATTGTGGTCTTGGATATGACCAAAGAGATGGAGAAAATTCTAAGGTTGAGGAGACAAGGGAAAAAGTTCCAAGAACAAATTTTGTTTCAAGTTCACCTCCTCAAGAAGGCTATAAAGGTGAAAGTTCAAGAACTTTTGTTGCAAGTTCAACCCCTCCAGCATGCAAAGCTTGTGTTCAAGATGAATGCAAATGTATGAAACAAAAGAGTTGTGACAACCATGAGGACACAAACACTATTATTGGTATTAAAAGGAGAGCTTGTAACTCTTCAAATTCACCTCCTCAAAGAGGCGATAAAGGTGAATGTTCAAGGTATAATTCTGCTTATCATTCAGTTGCTTTTGATTATGTTAAGCATGATAAATTTGCATGTAAAAATGGAAGAAAACATCCATGTACATATTGTGGTTTATATAACCATCATGTTTCAAAATGTTGGAAAAGATTGACCACTTTCAGGAAACTTTATAAGCAAAGACAACTTGAAAAGAGGATGCAAAATATTTGCACTCATTGCCAGAAGAGGGGTCATCTCATTGACCAATGTTGGACATTGCATCCAACCACTCATCCATAGTACACGAAGTAGATGGATAAAGAGATTGGCAAGAATAGAAGAGGAGATTCCATCATCGATGTGTGTCAAGATGATTCACAAGAGGATGATTTTCAGCAGAAAAAGTCACCATTGAGTTGGCTTGGTAAGAAATGGTTGGATTTCTTGAGCAAGTAAGGCTTGCATTTTTCTGTTGTAGATGCATATTTCAGCCTTATGTATGTATTTATGTTGAAAGCATGACAAGTTGCAGCAGTTTATCACAACTTGTATGATGCAAGTTGCATGTGAATGAAATTCATTTGAAGGCATTCTTGTTGTTGCACAACTTGGCTAGGAAGATGTAAAAGAGGGGTATGATGTTCACTTGTGACAGCCATATATCTTTTTCATATTCAGCTCTTATGTACCCACATGTTTCAGGTTTATGTACTTATGTTTGTACTGGAAGGAGAGTTGAAGAGTCATGCACATGCATTTGTTTTTGTGTATGTGTAACTAGTAAACCTGGTGATAGTTCATCATGAATGATTCATGATTGTAACATGAATGTCGACTTGTCATTTTGGGAAGGTCGATATGTTTCAAATGAGTCTCGACTTGTGTCGATGTTTTATTGACGACTATGTTGTGTCGATCATGTTTTTCGACTTGTGTTTAGTCGATGGTGTTTGTTGGCTTGTAAGTTGATTTTGAGTACATCAAGATGAAGGAAAACGCCATGTGCTTTGATGAAGTACAAGATGTGATCGTTTGCTTGAAGAGAAAAAAAGACTTTGTTGGCATCATTTTCAGTCTTGTATAAATTTGTTTTCAAGATTGATGGTTTTCTTGGTTTGTGACAAGATGTCGCAGGAAAGTTTTTGCAGCCATTGTTGAGCGAAATGTGTTGACGTCAAAGAGTTCAAAAGAGGGACTTAATTCTCAGTGGGAAGGTTGGAAGTCTTCCAAGCACAAAGAGAACAGTGGGTCAGCAGCAGCCAGAGAACAGTGGTTGAGGGACATAGCCAGTTGCAGTGCAAGGCATGTCAAGGTATCCAGGTGATTGTCAAAAAGACTTTTCAAGTAGAATCAGTTGATAGAACATGAAAGTAGAAGAGTATTGAAGCTCAGACAGATAATCATAAGCTTTTGTGGGTCCAAAAGCTTTTCAGTGGGAAGGCATGATCAAAATTTGGACCAGGGGTCAAAATTTAGCTCAAAAATCAAAGTTCTCGGAATTGCCTCAAAACGAATGGGTGCATAGCTCTTGTTGTCATGAACCCAATGAAACTCATTTGGGTTCAAACGGACATCGAATGAGAGAGATATCGCGATCTGTTCGAATTGCCAAACAGGTAAAAAAAAATTGTGCTGACTGCACAATTTGTACGGATGCTGACGTGGCATGTCCGTACAATGATGTGGCAGAGCTGAATTGGCAGAGCCGTACGACACGTGGCATGTGCTGAATTGGCATATTTGTTCGAATCAGGATACGACACGTGGCATCATTTTGGTAAATGGTGTGGTGCCACGTGGCCCAGTCATGGGTTGCCACATGGCACCGTTGTAATTGGTTCTTAGTTAAAAATATTATGGAGTCCGTGGGGTTCAAACCCCGGACCTCCCCAAGGACCAAGCGCTTTAGCAATGGCCACCCGACCGGTGTGCCACACGGTATTACTTATTATCTATATGGTTTAAAAACTATTTAAGTTTGAATTGTATACATTTCGGCGGGGGGTCGGGCTGGGGCTTAGCCCCAGCCCACGGTTGTATTGTATTACCATATGACCATACCTTCCGAAATTTTGGCACACACATTTCAAACGGCTCAGCCCACGGTTTTATTATTAAATTATATGGCCACCGGTTAATACATTGCGCGCGCATATTGTAAACGGAGTTAGCCCCGGTCGCACACACAATAGCATATGACCACAGCCAAGCAAATGCACGGGGTTTGGATTTGGTTTGAAACAATTACAACCATATGCCCGATACGTGGCATTTAACCATTCGGCCTTGAAACTTAGCCCTCTTTTGCGCTAGCGTGAGGTCACATGGTGACCCTTGTGACCATGGTCTTGGCGGTTAGGGGCTGGGCGCGCCCTAACTGTCCTACAATTTTGCTCATTTTTTGGTTACACGCAGGTGCTAGGTTTTAGCACGAATTTGAGCGTGTGTGCTAGGTTGGGCACATAGAGGTGTGTTTTGGCGAACCAGAGACAACAAGCTTGAAGGAAGAAAATGGCAGGAGGCCTATCTTCTTCATTTTTTGGACAAATGAGGTGCCGAAAAAGCCCAGCTAGGGTTTTTTGGACGTTCTGAATCCATTGGCACTATTTTCAAAGCCATTTGAAGACTTCTTTTGTAGGTTTTTCACCATTGAAGTTTCAGGAAGCTCCAGGGAGCTTGAAGCCCTCATTGATTGAGGTCATGCTCAGATGAGCCCATCTCTGTTTTCTGTGATTGAATAATCATTTTTGGCTAATTGTTATGCTCTGAACACTTTAGGATAGGTTTCAAATCCATTTGATGACTTTTACAGGTGTTTTTTCCACAAGGAAGCTCAGGGAAGCTTAAGGCCACATGTAGAAGAGGTCATACCCGGATGAGCCATGATCCGTTTTCAGAGTTCTAATAGTCATTTATGGGGTTTTTATGCATTCTGAACCCAATGGTACAATCAGTTAATCCATTGGAGTTGAGAAGCAGCTTGTAAAAGAATCTTTGACAAATTAATCCTAGAGAGCCAAGTCCATTGATGGAGGTTCAAGGAGATGTAGCCCAGAGAGGGGTGAACTCCTTTATCATCTTGTTTATGTTGTGAGTCTAATGGTTTATTTGCTGCAATTTATGTAACTGTGTATTTATTTAAAGTACATATTTAACCATTTAAAAGAACATTTCCTCACACATGAACATTTAAAAGAAGATGCATAAACTTGGCACATAATTTATCTTGCATATTTTAACACATGGAGCAAGGTCCTGTAAAGTTTTATTTTTATGAAGCAGAGGGTGCTTGCATAGCATAACAAGTCAACCCACTATTTTTAGATCATTAGAAACAATAACTTAATGTGAAAATGGTAAAAAAATGATAATTCCATTGCCTATAGTAATGAATCCAGAGGATGTTGTTGTAATTGGTGTAGATGAGCATCTGAGAAGGAATGGGAAACAAATTTTTCATGGTTGTATGGTTTCGGTTCATGGCCTCATGACAGTGGTGCCCAATGTCATATATTTAATGAGCAAGCCAAGAGAAAAGGGTCAAAGGTTTACTGATATAGACATGTTTGAGTGGCAATAGTACTGTTCAATAACAATCTTTGGAAACTTTTTATTTTCCCAATTGTTTCCCATATGCAGAGCAACATCTAGTGCAATGAGGACCATCCAACAAGCATTTAAATATGGATAATGATGCCATAGATAGATCTGAGTAATGACTAGAGGTAGACTTGTATCTGTGGATTTTGAGCTGCAGAATTCGTAGTTTTGGGCTATTTGGTGAATGTCTTAAGGGCATATTACAGACTGTTGGACAATAAGTACATAACAAGAAGAACTATCCTTCTTTTTGCAACAAATCCATATCACTAATACGCAGGATACTGGATTTGTATCTCATGAAAAGAAACATAGCATGGCAGCGTTAGAAGACATAGAAAAGTGTTACAGTAGTCAGCAACAACACTCAGAGTGCCAATGATTATGGTAATTGTAATGAATATATGTTGAACAAAAGATAGTAAATACATCCAGGAACAAACGAAGAGTCATACGAAGTGCCAAAACCTCCAATTGAAAACCAATAACGTATGCATACTATTAAGATGGTATTCTATTTTTAGGCAGAGGTTGTGGGTAACCCAAGGGTTTTTTCAGTTGAGAAAAATTTTGTATAAATAAATAGATTATAGATCTATTTAGTGGGGGAACAACCGGAGAGCTTCAGGGGGGCTGGGTTTGTAATGCCATTTCTTTAAGCAAATATAGAACAAAATGCTAAGAGATTCTATACCTCGTCACTGTGTAATTTTGTCTTTTCCTATATTGTTTTCTCAGGTTTACATTCAATCTTTCTTCCCTCTTTTACATATTTATCTTGTAATGGCTCTAATTCAGTAATACCTCTGCTATAGTCAATTATTGGGAAGCCTGTCAGGTTCAAATTTTCCTCTGTTTATGTTGTGAGAAAAATAAGACCTATAGCTTAATTGTTCATGCCTAGATTACAAGTTATATATATGCACAATTATTTTTTGAAACTATTTGTCATTCCTCTGTTGATATAAATATTAGACTTATTGGAATTAGATACCTAACTCTTTGTTTCAGTTTTCTTCATCACCTATCTTCTATCCGTCTTCCTTATTTTAATTAAATTAGGCAAACGGGGTCATGCCTCTTTGTTTTTTATTTATAAATGATTGAAAGGCCTATTTCAGACCTAGTTCTAGAATCCTCATATGACTGATCAATCAACAAATTATTATGTCATTCAAAATGTGCTAAGGCTTGGTTCTATTACAGCCTAGAGTCAACTCTTGCGACAACATCTCCTTAGAGGGTCTTGGGTCAGGTTTTACACCTGTGTGTGAGGATCCTTTGAAGACGAAACTGAAGGACAATGAGGTTGTATCTCAACCTTTCTGTCCTGAAGGGAGGAAGGAATTAGGGAGGGATTTGGGAGACTTGCTAGATAAGAGTTTAGTGATTGGGGGGAGGAGACCCGACTTGTTGAGGATGATAATCTAAAGGTTCGGGGGCTTGGGGGGAGTGTAATTTCCCGGCTGGGAAAGGGGGTCTTATGGGTGCGGGGTGCGAATATTCAAAAGGGAGATATACTGGAGGTAGTATGGAGGTTGTTGTATCAGGGAATTCTCCATAGATCGACTCAAAACCTGTGGAATCCAACAAATTCTTCAGGATAGCTACCAATGCCTCGATTCCAGGGTCTGTAGCTTATGTAGGGGACCCAGATCATTTGGATCCCCCGTATTTCCCTAGTTTTTCTCTGGCTGGGTCCTCTATAGTTGTTGTGGAGTAAGGGGTGGGGAGTCACCACTTGTATTATGGGGATACTCTTTTTTCGGGAGAACAGATCTTTGGAGGAAGGGATATCCTGATTGGGTTGACTGAGGTAGAAGAAGCTATAGTTGATCATGTGTCATCTTATAGAGAAATTCTCTCCAGAACACCTTTGCCTATTTTTGATGGAGGGGAGTTATTACAAAATCCTATGGAAAAGAAGAGTAAAGAGGGGATTCCTTTAAAACTTAACTCACACAGTTCGGGGGCCAAGGATTCAATGACAAAAGGGGTTGTTCATGGAGGTCTCGAAAAGGAATTCTCCCCTTCAAAGACTAGAAGTGTTAGGAAGATAGGGAGCAAGAAGCAACTTGGTGAGTCTAATTGTATCACAGTGGTTGATGGTTTGAGGGCGCTTAGAGCACAAAAATCCTTGGCAAGAGTAAAAAATGATTGTGGTCACTTTAAATGTGAGAGGAGTGGGGGGAAGCTCCAAGTACTTAGCCCTAAAAAGACTTTTAGATTTAGTGAAACCTGATGTATTGTTTATACAGGAAACTACGGTTGGGGTAGAAAAATCAAGGGATCCTTTTGTTAAATTATTACCACACTAGTTTTTTTTTGGAGTGGACTCCCCCGGACTATCTGGTGGGATGCTCTGAGCATGGAATCTAAGGAAATATGACTTTTCTGCTTACTTGATTCCTGCAGGGATTCTGTTGGAAGGACGTGTTAAAAAGCTTGATAGAAATTTGAAGTTGATCAACTGCTACGGACCATATTCTGACAGAGAAGTCTTTTGGGAGGCTATCAAGAGTGAAGGTATTTTCAAAGATCAAAATTTAATCCTGGGGGGTGATCTCAACTTCACTACCTCATTCAGAGAGGTTTGGGGTGAGCATGATAGAGAATATATGATCCATATGGATATTGGTGGCCACCCACCTTTTCCAACTGGCTCAAAACAGTTTTCTCACAATTTTGGCAATTTACTATTTTTAGCAGTTTTCACTTTCGGGGCCATTTTGAGGGCCTAAATGAAGGTTTTTATGGATCGAGCTTCTCAATGATATCCTATGGCATGATTGAGGCCCCAAAATGAATCTCCATGACGATATCTTTCCAATGGGCTATCATACGCCTAAAACGGAGATCGTATGCAAAAGTTACAACCCCGGGAAGTTAATGTACTAACTTACCCAAACGAGGCCCACATGACTTTTGGCGCTTCATCTTCTAGGGTTAGGTTTTTGGATGTCTAGGGTTTTTGGCATTCCTGTTTATTGTAAAAGGCCTTTAGAGCCTCATGGTAATCATCTTCTTGCAAATGAGCGCATCCGTCACATCTCTTCTCATGGATAAGCCGCCACCATTCCAGCAAGCTTGTTTCCGTTGCATTTTACAGTTTCAGCTTATTTCATTATTGAATAGAAAACCAGTTTTACTGTATCTCTATTATTTTGTGTTAAGAATCTGTATTCATTTCATTCTGCTCATAAAATCTGTATCAGTGGTATCAGAGCAGTCTTCTCCTTGTCGTCTTAATGCATGTCCCCAATGAAGTCAGAGTACAAAGAGTTGGGTCTTGAGCTTGTTTCTCTTGAGGACAAAAGATATTGCACGCCCAAGCAACCTCTCATGGAAGGAGAAAATAAATATGACGGGACATGAGATCCTTTCAAACTATTGATTGAGGAATCCCTCACACAACAAACGAACGAGATGATGGATAGTTTCACGCAAATCCTTCGGCGGCTACCAACAGGCGACACATCTTCTTCGAGCGGAGGTGCCACCCCCTTCAAGGTACAAATAAACTTAGATATTCCTATATTTGAAGGTTAGATAGAAAAAGATGTTGTAGACAAGTGGTTGAATCTGCTATAAGGGTATTTTTCTGTCCGTAACTTCTCGAATAGAGAAAAGATTACTTTTGTGCTCCCTAAAGCCATTCCCCATGTCAAAGATTAGTGGGAAACGTTCTATGAGCAAAAGGAAACAATGGAACCCTCATTATTTATAGTCACAGCCACCTGGGATTCCTTTAGGGATCCTATTAAGGAACAATACTACCCTGTCAGAAGTTATGATGACTTATATACCAAATGGACCACGCTGCGGCAAGAATGAGACCAAGCAGTGCTAGATTTCACAAATATCTTCCATACCTTGCGCACCAAGCTGGGTATTAAAGATTCAGAGTGACATATGGTGCTCAAGTATCATAGTGCTCTGCATAGATACATCCAGACTGAAATGGAATTTCTAGACATCTCATCCTTGGGCGCGACCTACCAATATGCCGTCAAAATCAAGCAGAAGCTCAAACAAAAGACGCGACAATTTGGGCCTAGGAACCCCTCACAACAAAAGCCAGGAAAGGGTGGCTCTAACCCACAAAACAAAGGACAACAAAGATGGATAGTATCAGTACAACCAGTCCAAGCCGTAAGCAAAGAAGGACACTGGAAAGACAAAGAAAGATACCAGGAAGTGGTGCGACTTTGCAAGATACCAGATATATAAAATATGCAGAACAGAAACGAAATGCTAGAAATAACAGAATAACAGTGAAATATCCAGCATAATCTTCACAATACACAGAATTGATATACGAAATAGCAACAGAAATAGCACTTGAACAGAAATAGCACTTGAA
>JASDQU010308232.1:93763-115534 GCA_032191745.1 Picea mariana
ATCTGAAGTCTGGCTACCACCAGGTCTCGATAGAACAGATAGATGTATGGAAGACCGCCTTCAAGTCAAAGGAATGCCTTTTTGAATGGTTGGTCATGCCCTTTGGTTTGACAAATTCTCCGACCACTTTCATGAGGATGATGGACAATATCCTGCGACCATTCACCAATAATTTTGTAGTGGTGTATCTGGATGACATTCTCATTTACAGCAAGGCTTGGGCTTAACACTTGCAGCATATTCAGCAGGTTCTGCACACCCTGTGACAGCACAAGCTATACGCCAACTTGGAAAAATTCTCCTTCGACATGGACAGGGTCCATTATTTGGGCTACATCATTGATCATCATGGTGTACATGTGGATCCAGCCAAGATCCAAGTCATCCGTGACTGGCCAGCCCCAACCACACTCACTGAGCTTCGGAGCTTCTTGGGCCTTGCCAATTTCTACCACAGGTTTGTGTTGGGATTCTCCCATATTGCATGGGCCCTCAGCCAAATCACCAGGGGTGGTGGTAAGGAAAAATTTGCATGGGGCCAGTCCCAACAACAAGTGTTCGATGATTTGAAGCAGCGCTTGTGCTCATCCCTAGTACTTTCACTACCAGATTTGCACCATCCCTTTGAGATCGAGACAGATGCTTCAGACTATGCTGTGGGCGTTGTTCTCACTTAGCACGACCACCCCATGGCCTATCATAGTGAGACACTATCCGATGTTGTGCGTAAGTACCCTACTTATGACAAAGAAATGTACTCCATTGTGCAAGTCTGCCGCCAGTGGATACATTACATTCTTGGGAAGAAGACAGTCATCCACACTGATCATAAGCCACTGCAGTTTATGCAGACACAAGGAAAATTGCAGAATGACCGCCATCAAAAGTGGTCCTCATACTTGCAGCAATTCCACCTCAACATCAAGTATAAAACAATAAGCACCAATCTCGTCGCTGATTGCCTCAGCAGACCACCAGTTGCGGCACTCACCACGGTGCTAGAATCTTGCAGCCATGAGACCTCTGGATGGCCCCAACTCTATGAGATAGACCCGAACTTTGCCAACACCTACCAAATGTTGGGTGCAAACATAGTTGTCAATAATTTCTATCTTCAGGACATGTTGTTGTGTCGTCTGGGCCATATCTGTGTTCCATCAAGCGAGCGAGCGAAGCTGATCTGGGAAGCCCACTACAGTCGGGTGGCAGGACACTTCGGTGTAGAAAAGACAGTGGCGATGCTACAGAAACATTTCTACTGGCCGAAACTCCGACATGAGGTCAGCAAGTATATCAGGTCATGTACTGCCTGTTCTATTTCCAAACCAACCATTAAGAAACAGGGCCTATACACCCCTCTTACTACTCCTGACAGGCCACGGGAATCCATCTCAATGGAATACATGTCGAGCCTCCTGTCCACCAAGCGAGGAAATGACTGTGTTTTTGTGGTTTTTGACCGCTTTTCTAAGATGGAGATTTTGGTTGCCTACAAGAAGAGCATCACAATGGAGGTCGCTGCCAAGCTCTTCTTTGAATGGGTCTGGGTACATTTTGGACTCCCACCAACCATTGTCTCAGATAGGGACAGTCGATTTCTCAGCACATTCTGGTCAAGCCTCTGGTCACTGTTGGACACCAAGCTAACCAAATCCATGGCCTTCCACCCCCAGACAGATGGCCAAACCAAGGTCGTAAATCGAATGGTTGTGCATATCCTTCACATGTATAATTCAAAGCACCCTCGCACATGTGATGAGATCCTTCCCTATGTCCAACATAGCTACAACCGAACCCTACATAGCTCAACCGACCACAGCCCCTTTCAGGTGGGGTTGGGATTCCAACCATTGGGTCGCATAGATGTTGCACTTCTCCTTACGGTCAGCTCTACCAACTCATCTCTTGCTCCAACTGAAGTTGACAAAACCACCCGGTTCATTGAACGGATCTAGCACATCCGCCAACAGGTTCAAGATATCCTACAAAATTCCAATGACAAGTACTAACAACGCCATGGTCAACATTGGGTGCCACATAAGTTTCAAGTGTGAGAGAAAGTTTGGTTGCACTTGCAGAACGAACACCTTACAGGACCCCATCGGAAGCTTTTCCCACACCGTTATGGGCCATACACCATCACCAAGGCCATGGGGGATAATGATTTTGAGCTCAACATTCCTCCTTTCCTTGGCCTGGACCCAATGTTCAACGTTGATCTCCTTTGCCCTTATTTCCCACCATTATTGGACACCTCAGACGTAGCAGAACAACTGACACCAACATAGATCAACCCCAACTACATCCAACATGCATCCAACGATCAGATTGTGGACACACATATCAAGGGAACTTGACAGCAAAGGATCCATCTTTATCGCGTCATCAAAGCAAGGCAACTCCTGCACTAAGGCAAGTGGCTCACTCGGGGCCAAATTCAGTAGAAATTTCCTCATCTGATGGGGGAACTCAACGCAATGGAGACCATTGATTACTAAGGAGGGAGGATTGATCTATATGGATATCGGTGGCCACCCACCTTTTCCAACTGGCTCAAAACAGTTTTCTGGCAATTTTGGCAATTTACTATTTTTAGCAGTTTTCACTTCCAGGGCCATTTTGAGGGCCTAAATGAAGGTTTTTCAGGATCGAGCTTCTCAATGATAGCCTATGACATGATTGAGGCCCCAAAATGAATATCCTCAACGATACCTTTCCAATGGGATATCATACGCCTAAAACGGAGATCGTATGCAAAAGTTACGACCCGAGGAAGTTAATGTACTAACTTACCCAAACGGGGCCCACATGATTTTTGGCGCTTCATCTCCTAGGGTTAGGTTTTTGGATGTCTAGGGTTTTTGGCATTCCATTTTATTGTAAAAGGCCTTCAGAGCCTCATGGTAATCATCTTCTTTCGAATGAGCGTAGTTGTCACATCTCTTCTTAGGGATAAGCCACCACCATTCTAGCAAGCTTGTTTCTGCTGCATTTTACAGTTTCAGCTTATTTCATTATTGAATAGAAAACTAGTTTTATTGTATCTCTGTTATTTTGTGTTAAGAATTTGTTAATAATCTGTATTCATTTTGTTCTGCTCATAAAATCAGTATCAAGATCCTTTACAACCATACTTTAGTAAGTTGATACAAGAAGAGGGGATGGTGGATGTTGAACCATTAAAATTGTTTCCTACTTGGAGAAATGATAGAGGAGGACATGAGTTTATTGCCAAAAGGATGGATCTATTTATGATATCTGAGGACCTTGCATCCACAAGATTTAGATACAGATCTGTAGTGTGTAATCTAAATACTTCTCATCATATGCTAGTAATCCTACACTTGGAAAAAAATAATAGAGATGTCAGTTTCCCCTTTAAAGTTAATTCTATTTGGTTGGATGAACCAGAGTTTGTAAACTTTGTCAGGTCCAACTGGGCTTGACTGTTGGGAACAAAGACCTTAAATCCTATGGAATCATTGGTACAAGATCTAAAGTTACTTAAGACCATGATGATTAATTGGGAAAAAAAGAAAAAGCTAAAAACAAAGGAAGAATTGGTAAAGCTGGAATTAGAGTTAGATATAAGTTACTCAAATCATCCTGGTGGATTTGAGAATGAGGTAGAAAAAGAGTTGATTGTTGCAAAAGAGCAAAGAAAAATGGTACTATTGAGACAAGAAGAGGAAACCTGGGGATATAAGAGTAGACTAAATTGGGTGGCTTCAAGTGATAGAAATACTAAATTTTTTCATGCCTATGCTAATTCTAGGAAACAAATCAATACTATATGGGAGATGACCAAGGAGGATGGGACAATGGTATCTAGTAATCAAGATCTACAAAAGGAAGCAGTTGGTTTCTTTTGAAATATTTTCTTGGCCCACCCTAACCTTTCTATTATTGATCAATTTGCAATCTTAAGGAATTATCCAAGGATGATCATAGAAGAAGATAGTCAAAGATTAACCTTACCTCTAACTTCAACAGAAGTTTTTGTCAATTCTCAAAGGTTTTAAAGATTCACAAATTCATGGGCCAGATGGATGGACTATAGAGTTTTTTTTGGCTTTTTTTTATATGCTAGGTGATGAATTAGTGGAGATGGTTGAAGAATCAAGAAAGAAAGGTAGGGTATCAGGAGCATTGAATGCAACTTTTCTTGCTCTGATTCCAAAGAGTGAGATTCTAGGAAATTTTGGGGAATTTAGGCCTATTTCTCTTTGTAACTTGATATATAAAATCATTACAAAAATTATTGCCAACAAAATTAAATATTCTTTGTCCCATGGTATATCAAAGGAACAATTTGGATTTCTTGAGGGTAGGCAAATCAACGATGCTATTGGCATAGTTTAGGAAGATTTACATAGTATTAAGGTTAAAAATATCAAAGCTATGGTACTTAAACTAGACATGATAAAGGAATGTGACAGAGTTGACTGGGGTTTCATAACACTTGTGATGTTACAGGTGGGAATGGGCTTAGAAGCAATTGATTGGATCATGTGGTGTGTAACCTCTGCAAACTTTGATGTATTGATTAATGGAATCCTACATAATTGTTTAAAAGTACAAGGGGATTAAGACAAGGGTGCCCATTATCCCCTTTACTCTTTCTTCTTGTTGTGGAAGGCTTAAGCAGAGCTATAAAGGATCTGGTTAGAGATAAGAACTTAGAAGGTATTCCTGTGGCTAGAGGGATTTACATTACTCATCTGATGTTTGTTGATGATATTATTATGTTTGGTGGAATTTATATAAGGATCTCTTAGAACTGTTTAGTAAAGCAACTAGTATGGTCTTTAGCCCACAAAAATCAATGTTTCTTGAAGCTGGATGGACAACAGAGGATTTAGCTTAGTTGAAGGAGATTCTGCCTTTTGATGTAAAATCAATAGACGCAGGTTTCAAGTATCTTGGTTGTTTTCTAAAGCCCAATTGTTATAATAAGGCTGATTGGTATTGGTTGGTGAGAAAGTTTGAGAAAATGATTGCAAATTGAAGCCTAAGATGGTTAAGCTTAGGGGGAAGGGTGACACTTTTTAAAGAAATACTTGAAAGTATACTTGTATATTGGTTTTCTCTGGCCAAGATTCCAAAAAGCATACTCAATATTATCATAAGGAGAATGTTTAGTTTTATGTTGTCTGGCAAAAAGGTAAAAGAAGGGATTCATTTGATAAGTTGGGAAAAGATAAATAAACCTAAAAAGTTGGGGGGGTGGGGTATAAAAAATATCTATACATTTGGAAAAGCCCTTGCAACAAAAAGTTTATGGAGGTGTCTCATGGTACCTGGGATTTGGCATGAGGTAATTGTTAAAAAATATCTTAGGAAGAAGTATTTTGTTGAGTGACTTAGGCAAGGAAGCATAAAGTGGACTGAGGGTTCTAATATTTGGAGGGCACTCACATCATCTTTAACTATTTTAAATGATTGGATGGTCTGGAAGCCAGGAGATGGGAGGGATATCATAATTTATACTGACCTCATGGTTGGGTCTCATACCTATTATCAACTCTCAAGGAATCTTATCTTGATACTAAAGCAGCTAGGATTAGAATTTCTCGCACATGTAGGAACTGTGGATTTGGAAAATTCTAGACATACAGGATGGATAAAGGCAGATGTATTAGGATTGGAAGGATATACAAAAGTTGAATGGAATAATTATGTTAAAGGATTAGTTAGTTCGAGTATTGAACTAAATAATGACAAAGACTTATTAATGTGGTCCTGGGATACCAAAAGTGGTCAAGTAAGTGCAAAGAAAGCCTATTAAGTTCAAATGATGGAGGATGTAGTGATTGAACCTTCTTTTTGGTATAATGATCTCCGGCAATGGCAGTTGCCATTAAAAGTTAAACTTTTTATGTGCCTATTGTTAGAACAAAGAATTTTCACTTGGGAAAACTTAGTTAAAAGAGGGATTCATGGTCCTAGCAAATGTATTCTCTATGGGAATTGTGAGGAGACTGTGTATCACCTGTTTGTGGAGTGTAAATTTACAAAAGATATTTGGTATTTATTTCTTAAGGAATTAAAATTGGATGGTGTTTGGGAAGGAGGGAATTTTAATGAATGTATTCTTAACTGGAAAAGATTGAAGGGTGAAAGGATAAAAATTCCATGTTTTATCTGTTGGGAGATCTGGAAACATAGAAATCTTGCTATCTTTGAAGATAGGCCCCTGAATAGGGACAACATTTGTTCTAGTATTCTACAGGATATGGGAGAAACAAAAGTAGGACACACCATTAAGGATAGGAGGATTGATAGACCACCTTTACTTCTTTGGGACTTGGCTGTAGGTTTCTTTGATGACGCTTCACAAGAAAGGGGTGTGAAATGTGGAGCAGGAGTTGTATTAAAATGTCAAGTGTTATGTACTTATAGAATCAAAATGAATTGTGGCAGTGGTAATAATACCAAGGCTGAACTTTTAGCATTGTGGTGTATATTATTCTTTTCTTATTACACAAAGGTAACAAGGCTGTAGCTGGTAGGTGATTCAAAGGTGATTATTGACTGGTTTACTAATGCAAATAGTCTTCAGGTGATCTCCTTGCAACCATGGATGAAAAAGATTAGAGATCTCAGCAGGAACTTTTCACAACTTAAAGCTCAACATATATACAAAGGATTCAACATGGAAGTTGATCAACTTTCAAAAGCAACACTATCTCTTGAGGAAGATGGTTTATATTATGCAGCCGTTACTGAAGGACAAACAAATTTTTTTGACAGATTAGACTTCGTTTAAACTTTACAGATGATTGGAAAAAGAAATTGTTATTTTGGTCTGTACTAAAAAGATGTAATATTTTGGAGACTATATTATAGAGTTTCCTAGCTCTGTAGGTTTGATATGATATTTTGTAATCAATGAGTGTAATGCATCATCTAGTGATTGAAAGATATGAACTTTTGATAGTGATTGTAACATATTAGTTATATTATCTAATATAAGTCTTTTTTCTTATAAAAAAAATAAAAAATACTAAAACATTAACCATGAAACTTTTTCATCAAATTTTTTAACTTACTTTAAAATTAAAATATATTGTCAATAAAACTAATTCAATCAAATCCATACAAATTACTAAAACATTAACCTTAAAACATTTACCTCAAATTTTTTAACTTATTTTAAAATTATTAAAATTACAAATTACTACAACATTAACCTTATAACTTTTTCTTCGAATTTTTTAACTTACTTTAATTATTGGAATATTAAAAAATATAAAAAAATCAATTGTATCCCCTGTTCACTCCGTAATATATGATAACGCACTATCTAAAAAGATATCATTATTATAATAATACTATATGTGATGATGTCCCTTTAGGAAGTTTCGCGGCACACAGAACGGTTTTAAGGATCCCGAACTATTATATTAACAATGACATATGATGATGTCAGCCTTCTCTTTTAGGAAGTTTCACGGCGGCAAAAAGAGAATCTGACAGCTCAGCATTTAAGATTACGACAAGGCAGGGTTGTTGTTACCTACCTACATTTCCATGCCCCTTTTCACCATCTTTCTCCTTTGTTTTGCTGACGTGTCCTCTGGTTTAGTAGGTAGTGGCTTTGACTAATGATTCAGGCTGTCACTGGTGGGTGGGTGGATGGGTGGGTGGGGCTTTACTGGCCCTCGAATATATACACCATAATATATTATTTTATGAACCATAAACATCGACTTTGAATGTTTGGTTAGACTTTTTAGGTGGAGGGTTGGGTGCTATTGATCACCACATCATTAATTAATAGGTAGGGTTTATGGTATTCTAAAGAGGATATATTGTATTGCACTCAAATGTTGGAGGGGACCCTTTTTTCACAATGATGATGAGTAGGCTTTATGTTAGAAAATGAGTTGAGTTGAATTGGATAGCATCAAAACATTAAAAAATTGGATTGTCTTACTTGAATATATAAAAAAAAAACTTGACATCCAACTACTTATAAAGTTGGTTCTAGTTTTAGTTTTTAAAGGTTTGTTAGATATCTCATTCTCCATGTTGCAAAAGTTTAAAACCAATGCAACAAAATATGTTAAATTCATATAAGCAAATTAACGAGTTTCATGTTTTTGATAGACTTTAACTTGCATGTCCACCTAAGGCTCAATTCCAACATTTGTAAGATGCTTTCTTGACCTTATTGTAGTAATAGGGTTGGCTTCTTTTGTGCCATCCACCAATTCCAAACTTTGAGAGCACAATTTGTCCATACACTCCTTAGAGGCCAAAGAAAGTTGTAGAGGGAGAGTTCCCCAAAGGAGCTTGAATCAACAAGGGGAATGAGACAACTTCCTGGGGTAGATTTAGGTGGGCCACGATTCTTCCAACCAATAATTTCAAAGATCTCAACTACATGGCTAGCTCAAAGTGTACCACCATGAAGGCTCTCACCTCATTCTCCCACTTCTAAATTTCCAAAATGTGGTTCGTGGTCTTAGTTGTACATTGTCCCTAGCATGTTTTCCCTAAATGTGCAACTTAAATTTCTCTTTCCATCTATCCCAATCCTCAAATGAAACCTTTACCCTATAAGCATAAAAGAAATCTCAAATTGACATGAGAAGATGTTAAAAACATTTTATTTACTATAGATGAGCCAACATATGAAAGAGGTAATATTATCGTCATGTTTTGATAAATCTAGTTGCATATTTTTTTCTCTTATTTAATGCACATGTAATTTATTGTAACATTTTGTTTCAATTATCTAATTATTATCATCTATTGTTTCGCAGATATTGGCACATATGTGTTGATGATTGCAGTTATGTGAGACATTCTCCAACTTACAAACCTGAGAGATGTTGATGATTGCAACTATGTGAGATATTCTCCAACTTACAAACTTGAGAGAAAGCCCCTAAGAAGGGTGTGTGGTTTCTATCTGAGACAGAGATAGAACGTAGAGGTGGCCTCTTCTTTATATAGAGTTGAGAAGAACTCCAGATGATTCTCCTGTGTAACGCAGTGAGAAAGGAAATCTGCTGAGTTGGACATGCATGTGGCTGAGCACAAGGTGAATGTGTGAAATCCCAAAGTGTTGGGTGCATCGTCATGAGAACACAAATGAAGATGATGTATTATCCTCCTCTGAGAAAAAGAGTTGATGAGAAACTCCAGATGACTTTCCTGTGTAATGCAGTGGGAAAGAAGATCCGTTGAGTGGACGTGCCTGTGAACGAGCACAGGTGAACATGATCCTAGTGGCTGAGCACTAGTGAAGAAATGGTTCTTTTGTGTAATGCAGTGAGCCAAAGATATGGGCATCCCTATGGATGTGCCCTTAGTGGATGAGCACTAGTGGGTGTACAAGATCCCTTGCTATATTGTTCAAGAGTCAGAATTGCCTGTAACCCTAATTGTAATGTAAAGGGTACAGGTTGGCCCCACCTTAATGTGATTGATAATTAATGTAAAAGATAATTAATCTGGTTAATATTAATTATATTATGAGATAGAGAGGTCGGCCTTGTTGTGCCAATAGACACTAATGTTGACTGGTCAAGTCTAATATAAGTAAAGGTAAATTTCCCATTGAGGAATCATATCTTTCATGTGAGTTTGGAAATTTCAGCAGGTACACCTTCTTGGGAAAAGTGTGCACCTCTCTTGGGTGCTAGTCTTCTAGGGTTTGAGCACCCTCTTGTGTGCTAGGCTTTTTTTGGTGAAGGTATTTCTCTTGAAGAATACAACAAAGGATTTTGGCTGGGTTTTCTTCCCTTGTTGATAAGGGTTTCCTAGGATACTTCTTGTGTTCTTGTGCATGGTGTTTCTTCTTGTGATCTTGGTTGCTGCAACATTATTGGTTATGGTTAAGTAAAATGCAAAAATGGAATGAACTTCATGCTTAACCTTGCTCATAGAAAAATTATCATGGTGTCTTAGCATAGGTCTTGAAGAACCCCTGCACAAGCTTTCAAAAGGCTAAACCGTCCTCCTTCTGCAGCTCAGTACAACCTTTAGGGTTTCTGCAGAAATCCATACAACCCTCACTTGATCATCCCTTTCACCTATTTATAAGTGGATGTTGGAGATAAAACTTGGACCAAGTTGTACGACCCTCCTCAACTCATCTCCAGAGACCTTCAAAATCAAATTTCGAGGATTTTGAGTCTTTGGCCCTAGGGCTTCTAGGGTGCTGGAATTTCCTGCAGAATCTTGATCTTATATTTCTGGAACTTCTTGAAGAAACGTTTTTTCTTAATCTAGCAAGCATTTCTGTGACACTATCAAGTTGATTGTTGGCAGTCATAAGTCCAAATCCAAGGTTACTAAATCAACCTAATCATTAGGTTTTCAAAATCCAGTTGGTGAGAGTTTGAAGAAACCAAACAAATGAAGAATAGGGCCTTGGTAGAATATAGGCTTGATGGAGAAAGAAACTTCAGCTCTTGGAAATCAAGGCTTCAGGCCACCCTTGAAGAAGATGATCTTTTGGATGTGGTAACTAAAACCTTACCAGACACAACTACAGATGTAGAGAAGAAGATAAGAAAGGAAGAAGATGTCAAAGCAAGAAAATTATTCATATACTCAGTAAGAGATCACCTCTTACCTCATATTGCCAACCTGAAGACAACTTATGATATGTATGAAGCATTAAAGGAAATGTTTGAAAGTGACAACACCCTCAGAGCTCTTACCTTGAAGAGCCAACTTCAAAGTACCAAGATGACAAAAAATGACATAGTTTCCATCTTCTTTATGAAGATATCAGAGATTAAAGAACAACTAGAAACCATTGGAGAAATCATGTTTGATAGAGAACTTGTCTTAACCACTCTCAACAACCTTCCAAAACAGTGGGAGCCTTTTCTTCAGAGTATCAGTGGAAGAGAAGCTCTACCAACCTTTGATCGGATATGGACAGATTGTACTCAAGAAGAACTTACACTTAGAAATAGAGGAGTGGAAGACTCCTCAGAATAAAATCATTCTCTTGCACTTCATACAAAGAAAGGAGGAAAATTCAAAAGAAATTTCAGACAAACATTCAAAGATGAAAAGTCGTCATCAAATCCAGGGTATCAAACAAGAGATGTTTCATAAATTCAATGCTTCAGATGTGACACATATGGACACTATGCAAGAAATTGTCCAACCAGGAAGAAGGGAAGATAATATGCTTCTACCACTGACATTGATCCAGATCCACCTCAAAAGAATGAAGATAATAGAGAGGAGAAGTACTTCCTCTAAAAGCATGACTACAAACCAGGAAATCAATTGATCTCTAATTTTATAGTTGATTGCATTTTTAAATATATGAAGGATATTATCCCTAGTATGGGAGCCCTCAAAGACTTGGACCATTATCCCTGGTACGAGAGTCCAAACCATATTTGATTGATTATTATGCGAGACAAGCAGAGATGTTGTCCTTAAAGAAGAGATACCCATTCAACAAACCTAAAGAATCTCAAATGGAGATTGATAGTGAGACAATACCTTCTCCCCCTTCAACAGTTCAGAGAGAGACATACATTATTCCAACTAATCTATATGCTCTAGTAGATATAACCAGAGATATTACAGTGGGGCATAAAAGTCATGCCCAGGATCTACAAAACTCCACTAGAAGACAAAGAGACATACAAGTCCCTCAAGGGACACCTTGAGAAAGAAAAAGAGTTTTCAAAACTATCCTTCAGTCATGAGCCACTTCATTGAAGAAACATCAAGAGAACATGTATGACAAGATGCCATAACAGAAAAACACCAGTATATCTTAAAAGGAATGATGTGTAAAATATTGTTCAGAGACCAGAAGGGAAGTCTGTGATGACTTCCAAGTGGATCTATAAAGATCAAGCATGCAGCTGATAGAAGTGTTGAGAAATACAAAGAGAGATCTATATCTAGAGGTTTCTCACAAACAAAGGGAGTTGTCTATCATAAAACACTTGATCCAGTAAACCCGATACACTTCCATCTGTACTACCTTCCATGAGTTGGAAACTATATCAGATGGGTGGATTCTTGATGAGTTTGGGTTTCAGCAAGAGTGTTGCTGATCCAAACCTATATTATTACAGTGTTAGTGACGAGAGCATGCTTTTGATGACTTATTCAGAAAGCCTTGTTGTTGGATACAAGTAAGCTTTGACTCCTAATTGTGAGATGAAGGATATGAGTATGATGCACCACTTCTTAATACAAGAAGTATGGCAAAGGACCGATGATATTTTTCGCAAGCCAAGGAAAACATACAACGAGAATATTAAAAGAAGTTCAGTATGAAAGAATGCAAAACCACCGTGATGGATTTAAAGAAAATGAATTATGATGATTCAGACGAGATTGATCCACAACTGACTGGATCATTAATGTATCTGGTTAACACAAGACCTGATTCATGCTATGCAATAAATGTACTTAGTCAATCCATGAGTCAGTTGAGACAGACTCACTGGATAGCAAAAAAGAATGTATTGAGATATATATGAGGCACAGTTGGATATGGCTTGAGATATGCCTCTAGTGTGAATTTGAGTTTGCGGTATATGTCGATACAGATTGAGAAGAGAGTATAGTGGACCGGAAAAGCACATCCGGTTGTCTTACTGTGAAGTTTGCCATGATTTCCTGATGCAATAGAAAACAAAACTCTGTGGCCTTGAGTACCACAGAAGCAGAGTATATAACATCAAATGAGAGAAGCCATATGGATTCACAAGCTTCTGACAAATTTACATGACCATTAGACAGATCCTATGATGATAACCAAGAGTTCTGTGTAAATCTCTTTGATAACTGAGTGTTTCATGATATATCAAAAACATGTTGAGATAAAACATCATTATATCAGAGATATGATGTAAAGGAAAATAGTACACATGTAGTACCTTCCTACACATGAGTAGAGTGCAGACATCTTCACCAAATTAAGTTGGTGAAGAACACCTCCCTAGTTGAGAGGGAGTGTTAATGGCTATAGCCAAGAAAAAATTTCAAAGTAAATCTGTGTGAGACTTGGCATGAGGAAGAATGCCTCCCTAGCTGGGAGGGAGTGTTGATGATTGCAGCTATGTGAGACATTCTCCAGCTTACAAACCTGAGAGATGTTGATGATTGTAGCTATGTGAGACATTCTCCAACTTACAAACCTGAGAGAAAGCCCATGAGAAGGGTGTGTGGTTCCTATCTGAGACAGAGTTGGAACGTAGAGATGGCCTCCTCCTTACATAGAGTTTAGAAGAACTCCAGATGATTCTCCTATGTAACGCAGTGAGAAAGGAGATCTGCTGAGCTGGACGTGCATGTGACTGAGCACAAGGTGAACGTGTGAAATCCCAAAGTGTTGGGTGCATCGTCATGAGAACATAAATGAAGATGATGTATTAGCCTCCTCTAAGTAGAAGAGTTGATGAGAAACTCCAGATGACTTTCCTGTGTAATGCAGTGGGAAAGAAGATATGTTGAGTGGGCGTGCCTGTGGACGAGCACAAGTGAACGTGATCCTAGTGGTTGAGCACTGGTGAAGAAGTGGTTCTTTTTTGTAATGTAGTGAGCCAGAGATATGGACATCCCTATGGATGTGCCCTTAGTGGATGAGCACTAGTGGGTGTACAATATCCCTTGCTATATTGTTCAAGAGTTAGACTTGCCTGTAACCCTAATTGTAGTGTAAAGGGTATAGGTTGGCCCCACCTTAATGTGACTGATAATTAATGTAAAAGATAATTAATCTGGTTAATATTAATTATATTATGAGATAGAGAGGTCGGCCTTATTGCACCAATAGACACTTTTGTTGACAGGTCAAGTCTAATATAAGTAAAGGTAAATTCCCCATTGAGGAATCATATCTTTCATGTGAGTTTGGAAATTTCTGCAAGTACACCTTCTTCGGAAAAGTGTGCAGTTCTCTTGGGCACTGGTCTTCTAGGGTTTGAGCACCCTCTTGTGTCATAAGTTTTTTTTGGTGAAGGTATTTCTCTTGAAGAATATAACAAAGGATTTTGGCTGGGTTATCTTCCCTTGTTGAGAAGGGTTTCCTAGGATACTTCTTGTGTTCTTTTTCATGGTGTTTCTTCTCATGATCTTGGTTGTTGCAACATTATTGGTTATGGTTAAGTAAAATGAAAAAATGGAATGAACTTCATGCTTAACCTTTCTCATAGAAAAATTAACAATATTTTGGGGACAAGCCTCCCCAACACAATGAGGATATGGATGAGGCAGTTGAGAAGCCTCCAGTAATAGACCTGGCATGCCATGCAAGCTGAATTAGAGAGTCTGAATTGAGGTGGAAGATTGCATATGTGGACTACTTAACAGGTAGGAAGTGACACCTATAATCATTAGAGAGATATTATGGGTACCAAAGCTATCTACGATATGGTCGACCCTTCCTCATGACATTATTTCACTCATGCATCATGTGGATTATTCTCCTGGTCCTCCACTGCATGATCCTCCACCAATTGGTCTTCCACTAGACCGACTAACATCCCCTCCACCAGCTCCTCCTTCTCCTCCTCAACATGTGTCACCAACTACACCATCCTCCTCCTCCTCCAAATGTGTCACCAACTACACTAGATTCCATTCATCCTCCTCCTCCTCCACATGTGTCACCCGTTGCACCATATTCCATCGATCCTCCTCCTCCTCTTTCACATGTGTCACGAGCTGCACCATATTCCCCCAATCCTCCTCCACATGTGTCACCGACTACACCATCCATTGATCCTCCTTCTCCTCCACTTTCATCATGGTTATCTACCATGGATTATGATATACCCTCTACGTATAGTAGCAAAGGCACCATTGATGCCTCTGCCTCTAGTGGTGCACCTAGCTAGTAGTGGCACTTGACATGTATATTGATTGTTGTATATTTGACTTGAGATGTATATATGACATGTTTATTGATTTTGATGAGACATATATTCGACATGTATATTCATATGTATATTGATAATGTATATTATGTTTTTTTCATATCATGTTGTTGTTGTTTGATTTATAAAATGTTTTATGAATACCCTAATGATTAACTCTTCTTCAAGATGAATTGTTTGTTGTCCAACAAGATACAATATGTTGATTAAACATTTTACAAAAAAAAATACATAAATATGATGAGTGAAATGATTGTGATTTGAATAATTATGTATTTTTAATATATTGTAATGATAATGTTATGATATAATTATTCACTAACATTATCATATAACTATTCACTAATAATAATAATGATGTAATAATAATGTTCTTTTATTAATTTTTATTTTTCAAAGATTACATCACAAAACTATAATATAATTGTTTACTAAAATCATAATTATTATATTTTATTTTTCTAAAGATTTGATTAATTTATATTATTCAACTATTATAATATGTTTAATTTTATTTAATTAAGTTTAAATTATTAAATATAAATAATATATAATAATGATTTTTGATCTATACACTTTCCATGAAATGGATTTACAATTTTTAACTCCATTACGAAATGAATCTTTTATTAAAAAAACATGTAAAAGTATTAAAATGTATACAAATATTGGATTTGGTTAATAAATGAAAAAAATTATTTGAATAATTATCTTATGAAATGCTATTTTTTAATTTATTTTAATGGTAAAGTTATAATAATTTTTCGTAATTAAATTTCTAATACTTATATTTAAAAAAAAATATTATACAAAAATTATAATTGATTGCATTTATTTAATTAAATTTAAATTATTAAATATGAAAACGAAATCATTAATAATAATGAATTTTAATATACACAATTTGTTTTAAATGACTTTATGATTTTTGGCTCTACCACCAACTTTATGAATCTTCTCACAAGGAAATGTAAGTATTAGATTTGGTTAGTGAAGAAAATAATTAATTTGTTAAGGTTAAAAGAATATTAAATTAATTAATTTTATATTAATATTTAAAAATAAATAAAATATTAATAAAACTCAATAAATAAAATAAATAAAAGCCCCTATGTAGATGTTATAGGACTTAGTCCCCATCTTTGATGTAATGATTGTATCTAACATGTGAGTAGATGCATCAATATATTCACAATAAACAATTTTTTTTTATTGTTGCATTAGCATGCACTGTAATGTTTTGGTGATTTTGTTATTGCTTGTCACTTCTTATTTTTGTAAGTGTATTAATTGTCTCTGAGTTATAGGATGGTTTCCTTGTTTATTTATGGATATAAATCTTTGTTTTCCATGGTAACAACTTGGCTCGTAAAAGTTGGATTGTTTTTTTTTGTAAGTAAGAAGTTTCTATATTACTATATACAAAAAATTACATCAGAAATGGGATCTGTCATTGTCCAGAGAGACCATGACAATCTCTTAGGATCAAAACTAGAAAAAAAAAATAGGCTTGCCCTAGTGGGGAAACCAAGCTAGATAGAGCCAATTAAAGCCAAAAATTAAGGAGAGATTTGTTCCAAGGAGTCTACCATAACTTCTAGTTGTACTTAAATTAAAAAAGCTAGAAATATTAGAAAGAGCGCCAAGTAAAATAAGAATGCTATAGAGCATGAGGAACCTGAGGTTCAGGACCCTTTGCACCAACAACAATAGTTGAAGATTCAACGTTAATGAAGTCTCTTGTGGGTGGATGGAAGACTCCCCCTTGTCTGCACGCAAGCCACATTACCACATCCACCGGATAGGCATTTTGTGCTTCCAACATTTCCATGTGATTTTTGAGCTGGTGAAAATCTTCGTCCTTCGAGAGCATGCCCAAGGAAACCATTGTCTTCTTTGCCAATATATCTCTAAAATTTTGAATCAAACCCACAACATGTTGCTCCACTTCACTGTCGTCCTTAAATTGTTTAACCAGACAGACTTTTGCTTCCAAAGCGGGCATTGTATCTTTCTCCTCCCCCAACATGAAGTACTCATAATGCTCTGTCGTAGTCATGGTCACCTTAGCTTCTCTGGACGACCCTTCACCAAAGGTTCAAGGTCGATTCCCATGAGGTGCCATGACCGAAAGAAAGAGAGCCACCAAGTAATCGAACCAATAATCAAAGAAGTCACTATCACTCCAATTGAACTCAAGCCAAGTCACATTCCTAGTCAGGATGTTGTCATTTATAATTTCCAAAGCCAAGAGTTCGTTACCTTGTAGGTGAACCTCTCAATCTATCCCACTACTTTCCATAAATTAAACCATCATAGAAGATTGCATCCAAACCCATAGGCCCAAGCAAGGAATTTTCCTCGGCCTCAGATCATTCACTGTAATAATAAAATTCAGAGCCATTACCTTGTGTGAATACATGTGCATTTTCATTTCCATCATGTGAGCTGCCCTATCTGCTAATCCCAACCTCATTCCACCCCTCAACATCAATATCGTTAGCCTGGTGAACATGCAAAGGGATGGTTTCCTGCTACACCATATAGGGATGAATGACAGTGGAGGGTACACATGTGATGACATGCAAATTGGATGGGTCTTCCAAGAATCTAGGGCTACGTGCCAAGAATGATGGACCAACCACATTATCATGGTGACAAGTGAACACCCCATCTGGGTAGGGGAGATCACTTTGAGTTAAGGTAAGGCAATCTTGCTTGAAAGTTGAGAAATGAGTCTCATTCTAGGCCACATCCATCTGCATCCACAACCATAGGGATCTTCGCTATTCTATATATAACATTATATATATTGGATTTTATGGGGTGGGTGTGTGTGTGTGTGTGTTATTGTTTTCTAGTGCACTAGTATTGTAGACGCCCATGTGTGCTCCTATTATGCAGGAGCACCGAAATGCATTTTATTTTTTAAAATAAAAACAATATTTTAGCATTTTATATTAATAATGATTATCTATGAACTTTGTTTTGTCAGTACCGAATGTGTTCTATTTCAGATTGCACCGATGCGTTCTTACTATTGAGGCACACTAGTGTAAAAACCTCCAACCACCCGCCTCTTCTATAAACAGATAAGGAATGATTTTTTCGGGAAAGTTCGATAAAAACTTCCACTACAAGGTGTTCTCCTTGTAGTGACTATTTTAGCACAACTCCATTACTCATACCCAAACAACAACCTAAAGAGAAACTCATTATACGTACCTAAACAACAACTCATTATACATACCAAAAAAACATAATACATAATGAATTAATTCATACTATAGAATGGTATAGATATTGTAAATTCGTGAAGACAATCTCTATGCATAGTGAAGGTAAAGAAAATCGGCATTCCAACATGGAAGATATAAATTCCCATTATGAATGCAAGTGGAGGAAACAAGTAAATTCAAGGCACTTTGAAGAATTCTTCTCCCACATTAAAGGCATACCCAAACAACAAACAAAAAACCTACTACTATGCCTAAACCACTTGTTTGCTTATGAGAATGGAAAAATAGATATGCTCAATGTATTAACACTATGGCTCTCATATGGGTATGCTCAATAAATTAAATGCAATAAGGATGATGACCAACAAAAATTAGGGCTCAAAGGTTATAGAGAGAACTTAGAGCTTGTAAGCCATAAAAGGCCTTATTTTGAAAACTTCACAACAAAATAGGAGCCTAGAATAGGGAGGGGATATGGAACTTTAATTCATGGTATAGCTCATTCCATACCAAATATTGAATGCTCAAATATTCTTGAATAGGGGATGGTTCACTCCCTGTGCTGGGAATGACCAAAGACTTGTGAGCTAAGGTTCATGTATTACCTTCTATATACAATTCTAGTGGTTCAAACAAAGTTTTCTGTCATTTTTATTCAATACAACAAAAGGGAATTTAATTAGGAATCCCTACAATGTGCTTTGAACAAAGAGCTATATTGGGAGATATGAGGGAACTTCCCAGTGCAAGGGTAATGCTTCCTTTTCAAGATGTGAAATAAGGAAATTTATGTGGAACTATCAATCTTTCCTTATGTCTTTTTAATTACTCAAGAAAAACCTTTGCACAACATAAACATTTAATAGAAGCTCCATCTAGAATGTGGAAAATGAATGTTGATGTGACCATAAATTCTATTCATCCCATTGTTGTAGAGACGAGTCTCACCAAACACCACAATGGACTTATCACATGTGACGCCCATGACATGTTTATTTTGCTAGTGAAGGAAGATGGGTTACAAGGACAATTGTCACTACCATCGAGCAAATAACTCAAATGAAAATGCATGCAAACCCAAATGCTCAACCCAAACCTAAATGCATGCAAACTCAAACACTCAACCCAAACACAAATTCAAGTAAATCCAAAAAAAATAGCAATAACTGTATAAAACAGATACCATACAAAAGTTCATTAAAGATCTATTATGTTGAAAAAACACAAAGGGTTCATAGACTCGATAGGAATAAATTTCTACCACTAAAAAATGATTCTACCACCCCCAATACTTTATTTTCCAACATACATGACATATTTGCAACTCCACTACCAAATCCTCCATAATTTTCTTGCAACAACAACCACAAATAAAAAAAATAGAGACAAGCAAATCATAGAAGGAAATAGAGTCAATCATGGTTGAGAGTAGAAAACATGCATTATGGTCTTCAATTCACCTTTGGTTCATTTGTAGGAGTAGAGAATGTGAAATCCCAACTACATATTGTCATTGGTTTCTTATGTTCCATGGTTCCAAACCACATACCATCACAAACTAAAACAATGACCTCCTACAATTATGCAAGTCAATTAGATGGCCAAAACAAAACCACAACCTGGGAAATTGAATGTTGCACAAGGAAGAGGGAGAACGATTTGAATAAAGATAGTGTTTTGCAAACCCTCCATGGAATGTAAATGATAATAGGTGGTCAGGAAAACATCATCGTGAGGGGAGTTACACCAATAGAGAAGCCATGCACAATTATAGTGCCAAGTTGAAAGGGTTTCAGGGTGGAGAGACCAATCATATATTGATGTCCATCACAAATGCCATGTTGAATGAGAGGGTTCGTGAAGCATGAGAAGGGGAATGATAAACAATGTAATTGAATGCACAATGAATACAATGCTTACCTCCACACAAATGAATACCTCATTGGATGGTGTCATATGCCATGTTGGTTGGTCTATGTGGCCAATTTTGCTAAGGTTTCTAAAGGTGGCCCACTACTAGCCTCCCTCCCTTATCTCTCTCTCTCTCTCACACACACACACACATCAATTGGATCTAGCAGGGGTGGTTAAGAAGAGGATTGTTATCCTCCCCACTTAAGTTCAGTTCCTGCAAGTGACATGTTGAACTCTTAACGAGTATATTGTTGTAATTGCTTCAAGTGAATGAACTTGTGACCTCTTAGGAAGAAACACACATTCTTAACCATTAAACCCACTTAAGATAATATATATATATAATATATATATATATATAAGTAAGAAAAAATCTACAATATTCAAGGTTATTGACCTAGTATTTATTGATACAATCTTAAGGGTTTGCGATTTCGGATGCTTTAAAGGTTGCAGCAAGAAGAACTGCAGGTAAATAGATATTTATTGACTCAATTATATTTATAATCTTCTTTCGTTGAAACACTTGAACATTGTGCATACTCGAAGATCTGTGCGAGACTCATTTGGGAGTCTAACCTACGCCACCTGGACCTGTAATACTTGTGGCAATTAGAGAGACTCCTCGATTCCTTAGAAAATCTCACAAATCTGCCACATAATCACACTCATATTTATCAACTTCATCGGTACTTCCAGAGCTATTATTAGCTACATTAATTGTGCGAAGCAATTAAATTGAAACTGCAAATTTAACTTCAATTTGAAGAGGAACAAATGCCAACGAAATAGAAAAAAAATACATTATTTCAATATATTAATTAAACATGTGTATATATCTAAATTATTTAAACAATTATTCAATAAAAAGCTCTTGAGAGTTACTTCTAAGGCCGTGCCTACTGTTGATTTGTGTGTTTATTCTCACATGTTAGCGTAGAAAGCATATGAGTATAAGAGAAATATAACCTAAATCCATCTTGTGTGCACTGAGGTTATTGGGAATCAAATTTATTATTCATTGTGTTTGCTCTGCTTTGTGGGCAAAGCTCTTGATGATGGCCTTTTTTATTATGGCCTCGTTTGATTTGCATATATGCATAATGTTGTTAGGTTTTTTTGCTTCTAATTTTTATTCTCATCTTTTATATATATATATATCTTTTTGAGGATATGTAGCTTGAATGTTGATTCCATTTTAGTAATCGATTATTACAAACGTGTGAGGTTAAGCTCTATCATGTTTTAATTTTAATATTTTAATACCATAGCATAGTAGCATACATGTAGTGTGTGAGCAAATTCGTAATAAGTTGATCTTATTAATTTGAACCCGAACAATATTTTAATAATCATGAATTAAATCTCTTTAACATTGGTAAGATTCGAAAAATGTATGCGAAGATTTTTATTCAACATTTAAATTGATAGGAATAATTACCTTTGTTGATTTTAATGTGCAATTAAATTTTATTATGTGTTATGTTGATTGCTATAAATAATTAATTATGGGCAACGCAAATATTATCACTCATTAAAGGTTCTTAGTCAGGTGCTACAGATATATTGGAAATGATTATAATAACATCATTATGTGTTTTATAATATAATATATTATATAAAGTTATACAACAAATTGTAGAGATGAAAAAAGTCAAGGGTTGTGATTGCATAATCATAATGTTCCATGACTTTTAGATGATATTGAACTCTATATATACGTTCAAAATCAATGA